>JAVCKT010031562.1:0-16267 GCA_032273925.1 Rhynchotus rufescens | reverse complement strand
TTGGACATACTAATTCAATGTGATAATTCAGTGTAGTACTGCAGACTCGCACAAACAACACAGGATCTATATGTAAAGCACAAGAAATTCTAGTGATGACTCGAAATATATGGAACTAGGTGGAAAAGTTAAGGATTCTGACAAGCGCTTGGAAAATACTCAGGAAAAATATTTTTAAAAATCTCTTTGAAATTTCCAGCTGTATAGATCTAGACTGTCAAGCAAACCGGACTGGCAGAGAAGCAGTGTTCTAGTTGAGTGCTGTGTGCAGGCTCCGTGTGAACGTGTCTGCGTCTGGGTTTCATGAAGACAAATGCCAATGCCGATACAAAATGCACTGTGGAGCTCTCAGGACTGGGGTGTCAGAGGCCTGCCCTTCCTCCAAGCTCTTCACCTATTTCTCTCTTTTTTTTTTTTCTTTTTTTTTTCTGGAAATGAACTGGATCAGAGAATAAAGTAGTGCTGCAAGCAGCTTACTTTTTCCTGAGAAATAAATTTCAAGTGGGTTATTTATATAGGGCAGTTAAGCAGCGAATTAGCCTTATGGAGAAGGAATGGGATGGAAATTCTAGCTTGGGGTCTCTCTCTCCTTGATTAAGTGATTGGATAAGGACCCTATAGGAACGAGTCACACATACTGATTCGTGTTTTAACAACTGCCTTTATACGTCTTAGTGCAATTTGTGTCTCTGTTGACAGGAGTCCTTTGGAATACAGTAGAATATTTAACTGCTAGGTACTCTAATTAACACATAGCACACACTTTAGTGCCTATAACATAATTCTCTGATAATTAATGTAATTCATGCAGCGCTCCTTTGGGGTTGGTTTGTCATATCTTAAAAACACAGTGTTTTCTAAAGAGAAGTCACTGTTATTGTATCTATATTAATAATGTTTGCAGATAATAAAGGAAACCTTTGATTCTGTGGTAAGGATAACTTTAAAACGAATTATTTTGAAACCAAGAAAATGTCCTTCCCTTTTAATGTCACGTAGTTTATCTGTAAATAAAAATTCTCACTAGTGCCAAGTTTTGAATCTCTTGAACTGCATCTGTGGCATCTTTGTATTTTTAAACAGAATATATACATGCTATTGTTTACATATATCCAAAACGCTTGATGTCTGCATATACAGAAACTGAGAGTTGTTGATATGCACAGTCACTAGGCACATGTGCATGCAGATACACACGCAGTATTTAGATATAGGCAGTTAAATTTGCTAATGAGGAAGGGTGGTTTGGTGGCTAGGAAACAACATCCAGGTGATCTGGGTTCTATCCCCAGATTTCAGGCAAGTTATTTAACCCACATGTGCCTCCATTTCCTCCTTCTTGTAAGATAAGGCTGGTAATTGCCTCCCTCACAGTGGTAATGTGAGGATAAATTAACCATTGTACATTCAGTATTCAGTAGAATAATGTGAGAACAAATTATCAATAATCTTGCTTTATTTTACTTGTTGTTATTGCTGTTATTTAAGGCAATCTAGGGAAACCAGCTGCAGTTACATGTAAATATAAAAAAATACATAATCCAAAAAGTACATAACTGATAAATCACATTTTTCTCTTTAAAATTCTTATTGGGATGCAATGTTATGGGATGACATTGCTATATTAGTTGTATTTTTGCTAATTTGTATTAAATGTATCATTTTTCCACAGCATTTTGGGGTTAATAAGCCTTGTAATAATGGGTACAATGATTTAGCAACTACATTGATACCTGTCAGCACTGATACTGAACTATACTAAAATTGCTAACAGCAAAACTTACACTGTGTTGGCCTCATTTATATCTTGTAGCTTAAACTGTTACACATTCACAAATTTAAAAACATCCTTCACTTTTCAGAACACTCCAAGAAATACTGATATGAGGCATTTAATGAAACCACCACAATTTACAGCTATTACCTTTGCTTTCCCTCTCTACATAAAAGAAAAGAGGAGATTCTTGCTCAAAATGCCTTCATTTTAGCAGTGAAATGCTCCCTCCAGATAATGAGCTCAGAAATACTCAGGAAACATATAGGGAAATCCTCCATACAATGTAAATTAATTTCTCAAAAATAAAAAAAAAGCATCTTTGTACCCTGGAAATGATGGTGTTAGGCTCTGGAGAAATAAGAAGTTCCAGCCTGAGGTGAAATCTTGTTATATCTCTATTTCACTTTCAATTTTATGTATTATTTTAGGATAGTCTCATTGAATTATATCGTTTTTGCTGAGTTTTCAGCTTTCAGTGACTAGTGTGAAATGGAGGAGATTGTTTCTTCACCTGAAGTGGATGATTTGGTGAATTACTGTCCTGTGGACAGACAAATCAATGGTCTGTCTTTACTAGTTCATCGTACAGAGCAGATTTCATCCAATACCCCAAGGACTGATAGCTGCTGCCTTAGCTCCAGTGAGAAATTCCTTTAATGGGGATGCTCTCCCTCCTACTGCATGATATCTCTTCAACAGAGGCTAGCAGAATGGATCTGTTTTGGCTTCCATTCTTGTTGAATTAACATGAATACCTGCTATTGTGATACCGCTTTGATGATGAACCAGTGGTTCTGATGTGCTTTGAATCTTTGGCAATGTTTAAAGCCCAGCACAGTGTAGGTAAGTTGGTGGTAATTTCAGTCACACCATTCACAACTCTGTGTTCACAACATTTTATAATTATTTTTAAAGGAGTTTTTTATGTAAAACTTATAGTTTAATTTCTTTGCAGAATCACTGGCAGTTGCAGTTGCTGTCTATTGGTTAATACTGCTCTGTTGTTGCCATCTTCACATATATGTGTGAGAGGTTTACATGAAGATAAGCAGACATTAGTCTCAGCATCCTAGCTTTTCAGCAGAAAGAAAATTGTAAGCATTTACTATTTTAAATATGGATTTTTGAGATGCAAGGTTTTGTTGAATCTTCTAGTCCCTCAGAGAATAAGTTGCTTCCTGGCTCATTTTCTCTCTTCTAGTCTTCTACAACTGTCTGTGAGACTGGCATGTAGCCTGGTCCTACTGGTCTGTGGAATTCTTTCCAGAATCTTCCTTTAGAACAGCATTTAAGTGTCTAGAAATAACTGTAGCATCTCCTCAGAATTCATCATGCTAAGTCTATGTTTTCATGTTCTTTATTTCCATTCAGTATTTTTAGCATTCTCGGTGCCATTTAAAGTATTTATTCCTGGCCTGGATATGTATATAATGTTTTTTCACTTATTTTCAGACTAAAATCATTAAAGTAACAAATGTTGAAAGAACTTAGACTTACATTAGACCTACATTAAAAGCCTGGTCCTTTTCCCAGTAGTCTCTGGGAAATGTCACTCAGTTTTTTAGTCTTTCTTCCTAAGTTAGTTATAGTTAGTTATTTTACCTTGCTTGATCCACCTCTATAGCACTTCTTTTAATTCTTTTTTGTTACCTTACGTTGGCAGGAATACAGAATGGCTTTTGAATATCTGTATGTGCTAGAACAAGCCATATCCCAGATTCAAACAAGAATGAACTAAGTTTTTGTATTTCTTTTCTTTTTAAATCTTTTGTTATAGGGCACAGGGAATAGTTTCATCAGGGAAATTAAGATCTGTAATTTGCATCAATGGTACCTTCGGAATGGTGAGAAGACTAAAGAATGTATTTCTCACATAAATGCTATTTTTTTCCCCTGTAACTGATACACCAAGTAAGTTAATGTCATGCTATTTAATACACAAGATCTTATTTTGCCAAGTCTTTAGTTCCTGCCTTTTCTCTTCTGTTAAATAGAGTAACAAATTGCTCAAAATCTGAATTGTGAGGCCATGTAGGTCTGAATGAAGGGTTTTTCTTACATTAGGCTTGCCAGGGCTACAAGTTTCAGCCAGTTTATGTGCTGGTAACTGTGACAATTTTCAAGAAGAGATGATCTAAGACATGAAATACAGGAAGACTTAGATGTGTTCTGACATGCAGTAATACAATGTGCTGTGTAGACAGTGCTAGACTCTGAATATGCTGGGCAAAACAAATTCCTTATTAAGGATCTCTTATACTTTGCATCCAAATATTCTTTTCTTTATATATATCTTTTCAAGCACATGCTCTTAATCTCATGCCCTTTCTCTCTTCTAAATTGATTTCCTTCTTGAGGGTGACATTATCAGCCTGAAAACAAAGTGGAAACTTGCTTTTGCACAACTAATTTTATTTAAAATTATTTTCCTACAACACTTTAAAGCATGGCCTACATTTGAACTTACATTGATCGTATTTGATTTTTGAGTTTCTGTGGAATTTGCATCTGTACTCTATTAATAGTTTGTTGCAGTACAGTGCAATGCAAAGCCTTACCAAGCAGCACTGATGCATACAGCAGTAAATGGTACTGCTTAGATAATATGCCTTTTCTGTGTTTATTCTTAGGTGTACAGTGAGGATTTTAGTCACCAGTAGGTCCAGGAATTCAAAATAACTTTTTGTGCATGTCTTGTATTTTATTTGGTGCTAATTTCAGTCAGGTTTTGAGACATATCGAGCTCCTGTTAGCACTGTTTGCTCTTGCAGATCAAAATGCAAGAATTGGCTTTCCTGTTTAAAAAAACAGAAAACATGAATTCACAACCTGTGTTTATTTGGTTAAAAGTTTAGGAATTGAATCTTTTGGAAACAGTGAAAGAGATGCGTTTTTAATGAAAATTTCTCCGTATAGGAAAACAGCATGTGTTTTTGTAGACAATCTGGTTATGGATTATAAATAGGAAGGTCTATGCAGGAGGCGAAATGTGCACCCCAAGCGTGAGGCAATCTGCAAACTATACAGCAGGTCTAAAGAAGAACCTTGCTAATATGCCATTAATATAACCCACATTAACAAAAGGGTATTTAAGTAGTTAGGATTACAAATTATTACCACATGGGTAAGAATATGCCTAATTTACCAGCTCCATTTGTTGCTTACCTTCCTCTGTCTGGTTGTGACACTGGACTCTTCAGGGAAATGACGTGCACTGTGCAGTGCTTGGGACTTTTGGTTAAGTAGTCAGTAGAACTTCATAGAAAGAAAAGAAAATTTCCATTTTCCTTCCTGTTGTGTTTTGTTTTGCTGTTTGTTGCTTTGCTTCCCACTTTTTGGTGACCGTTTTCTCCAGTGCGCTTTGGCTCTTTCTTTTTGTTTAGCTCTACATTGTTCCTATCTGTGTTTCTTTCACATTTTCAGTCCTTTTAATCCTTCGTTTTTGATTTTTGGCTCTCACTTTCTCTAAATCTTCCTGGAACTCTTCCCTTTTGCCTTACTAGCTCTTCTTTCTACTTTTCTCCAAAGCGAAATATATTTCCCATCTGAAACTTGGAGGAGTGTTGTACTCCTTCTGAAAATGGTAGACCTGTAGCTAACATTTTCCTCTCTCATGTATTTGCTTGACAGACAGCTCTACCCAAATGCTCCTTCTGTTTCAGCTCATGTCACGGGGATGAGATTTCGGTGTTTGCATGAGTTTGTTGAAGCCCAGCAAGGACTGACTGACTTGGACTCTTGTTCAAACCAACAGATCCAGGATCTGGATCCCTGGGCAGGGCAGGGACACCTTGCTGGACAGTTGGCCTGAGTATGTATTTCCGTGTGGGTTGCTGAGGACCAAGCTAGAACATAGACTTTTAGATAAAATTGTTACAGCTTGAAACTAAGGAATCCTTGTGACAGAGGGGCCATTGCTGAGGAGAGAGCCTGGTCCAATGATCCTTCCTCTTTGGAGCAGCTGAATGAGAGGTTTGTGGGACAATTCTGTATTTGACCTTTCCTAGAGGCCAAGATAAATGGTTGTCTTTCAAAGTCCATACACAACAAACTTTCATACACAACAAACATTTGAGTGCAGCTCCTTTTTTTTTAATATTATTTTTTATTTGGCAGGCTATGATTTATTATCTCCTGGGTGAATCTCAGGAGCTGCACTTGCTGCAGGGCAGCAGACTCTGCGAGGAAAAAACAATCAAATGGAGAGTTATACCTGAATTCTCCCCTCTTGCTCCTTCTCAGTTGTTTTTCTCTGGTTTTACCCTGGCCTGCCAGCAAGTTGGGCTGGTAGCAAAAGGGAATTCACTCTATTTTTATCTTCTTTTATGTAACTGAGAAAAATAAAAATAAAATTGTAAAGAAATAGCAGAGTGGTTGAGGTAGAGAACTTGATGAACTGGCAGGGCTCTTTGGAAAGCTTCCAGTGTTTGTGCTTTATCTTACCACTTCTTTCTATAATTGTCAGCAGCTACTCTGATCTCCCTTTCCATTAACCGTAGTATTCCATAGCCATGCATGTTTCTTTGCAAAAAAAGACGGTGGGACTAGAGAATGTTGCAAATGCCTGTGGTGCAAGTGTGGTTTTAAAAGACATCAGCAATCGCCATTCCTTGTGTAAATAAATGTATGGGTAGTATCATTAATTGTATTTATGAAGCTGGACTAGGAACATGGATGCAGCTGGATTAAGTACTGAGGAAAGATTTGGAGAGATCTGGAATGGAACAATTTTCCGTTCTAGAAGAAAAGGATGAATGCCATCGTATTTGCAGGACATTTCGGGCTATTTTAACACATATGGGTCCAAAATCTTTCATTTATATAGATATTTATAGATAGATAAAGATGTTTCTGGCTTTAGCTAGTAAATTAAGAAGAAAAAATGGGCAATTAGATCAAGCCAAAATCAGTCTTTCAGACTAGTTACAGCTACTGCTCTTGGTAAGAGTATGAAAGCCAATAAAATAAGAACGAGACATAACAACTTGTGAAGATTCCCAGAGCATTTTTCACTACTCCATTGTTAACATGGAACACTATTTATTTATCATTCTAGGCCAAATTCCACCTTAAGTTATGATTGTGCAACTCATCTGTCTCATCCACTGTGAATCTGGCATTAGGTATGGGCTAAAATCAGTCTTTTTCTGGATGTGTCTGTATTCACACAAGTAATTGGCTGATTTTGACCTGTAATTCTTCCTTGTATGGTTAGCACGAGAGTACTTTGAACAGATGTAAGAGAATTGCAACCAGGATTTCTTTAAAACAACCACTTTTTCTTTGTGACCAGCAAATGCTTAACACTGTGTCTGTAACTGGATTTCTGACAAGGGGCCATTGTAACCCACAGAAAGGCTCTTAGTGCTCATCAATATATACTGTAGTACCTACCTTTAAAAGTATGTTAAGTACATGGGTATGCTGGCCTTTCTCTTCGCCTTTGCACATTTTATTACTTGTGAAAACAGAACATGCCCTTTCCTAGTTTCATTTCAAGAGACCTTGACTTTGTCCAAGCTTCTCTGAATGCAGTATCAGGACTCAAGGGGGGAATTAAATTAATCCATAATTGGTGCGTTGTCATAAATGGGGAAAAGTGGTCTTTGTATATTTTTTTGTAAATATGTAACATTTAATGGCAGTTTTGTAGTGACGTGCTGTTTTTGAGAAAAGAATCAAATATATGTTTGAATATGCTTAATGTAACGATTAACTGTGATTCAATTGCACAATTAATAGCTTAATCAAAAGTCTTGTGCAATATGTAGTGCACACACATAACCAAGTTATCTGTTAGTGACCCACGACCAAGTTTTTGGCAACTTTTAATGATGCTGACAAACTGTGCAATATAGTTTATCACAGTCTTTTTCAGCTTCCAAACATGTAGCAGGCAAACTACTGTATACATACCTGTGTACTCCACTGCATCCAAAGGTATGCATTTGTCTTGAGAACCTGCACTACAGGTTTTTCTTTAATAAAATTTGATTCTAAACTATTTGCTGCTCTGTTTTTTTGTTTGTTTGTTTCTGCTTGTTTTATTTCATATATTTTTTTTTCTTGTGAAATAGCTTGCAGGATTTGTGGAAGGGAAAGGGTTTAACTAGTCCCCAGAGTTTTGCTATGCTTTTATCATCGATCACTAACAGCAAACTTAGTGACTTTAGCAATTCTGGAATCAAAGGCTGCAGGAAGCCTTACTCCTTCCTGTGCTTTTTCCTTTTTTCCTTAGGAATGGAGTTCCTAAGTTTCCTTAGGAATGAGCTGCAGCATAACTGGCCTGAGGGTGACACTCTGTGGTGAGGTTGAGGCCATGCAGTTGCAATGAAAGAAAAATAAGTTTTTAATGTTCTTTTAAAGCTCAGCTGAATTGAAGACTTGCCATTTCTGTCCAGCTAAAGAATTAAATAACTCAAAAATTTTAGTCTTTGTATGCCTGTTAGAAGGAGCCATAAGCAGAATGAAATTTCATGTGTTGTTTTGTCCTTCCTGTGCCTTTATTCCCCCTTTTCTATTTTCACTGGCTTTTTTGTACACTGCTTGCTCCTTATTTATTTTTCCTGTAACTTTTTTGTCTTTCCTTTGTTCTACTCGTTTCCTGGTGAGTTGCACGTACTCTATGGGATGTGCAGCTTTGCAAAACCCAAGGCTCTGGAGATCAGAACCCGTCCTAAACGCGCTGGCTGCTGGGCCGGGCCGTGCTCTCGCAGGCTGCTCTGCTTCCGAGCTTTCCTTTGATAGTTTTGGTGGCTTCCTAAGCTCAGAATACTCTCTGCATCCCTGAAATTTAGCAATTCTGCCTAGCTCGAAGTTTTGAGGTAAGTTGCTGCTGACTTAATGTGGAATTAACTGTTAGTTTTGAGATCTATGAGTTACAGAGGGGAGCTTGCTGAGCAGAGCAGCCTTCCCCATCAAAACCCAGGCTGGGAGAACAAAACCTCGACAGATGTTTTCATTGCCAAACACCCATCACAGGGAAGAACAGAGGTATGGCAAACAAACGTGGCTGTGTATGTTTAATTTGAAGTCTTACAAAAGCTCACATCGGAATAGAGCAAGCACATTATCTGTACTAACTTTCTAAATCAACCATAGAAGTTTTATACACTGTAATGAGGTTTTAGTGGGACAAAGAAAGGATCAATTTTTCATAGAGTGGGCTTCTTTAGCGGATCAGAAGATAAGCAATGGGAAGAAGTACCTGAAATGTAAGTTTAAACATAGACTGGATGCTCTGTCCTAGGTTCAGAGCTTTCCCAACAGCACCACTGAAAAACTTGGTTGCTAAAGGAACTTGGCAGAAGCCCTATCCAAATCCCATGCCAAGATGTAGGACTGGGCTCACAGTGAAGTTGAGGCTTTCCTGACTTGTGCAACTCAGCTTGAAAACATTCAGATGATTGTTGCTTCAGTTTCTCTAATTTGGTATTGTGGCTGGCTGAGACTTTAAACTGCAATTTATCACTAAGAAAGCAGCTTCCTGAATCCCAAGTGACTTCATTTCAGCTTCTAAACTCAGTAGTCTGTGATAAAACGAGTAAAAACAAAACCAAAAGAAACTATAGTCTCCCTTTTGATGATGTTCCAACAGATCTTTCAGGGAAAAGCTCCCAAGTTGGAAGTGCAGGAGGGAGAAGATGCAGAGAGGTTGTCCCATAAAGGAGACACCTCGTCAGACTTGCTCGTGTTTAACCTAAAGGACTCTCTACTTCAGAAACCAGTTTCCATGGAAAAAGAATAAGATAATCAGTTGCAGTTTTCTTCACTTCTATTTTCTTTGCTGGCCTCCTCAAACCATATTAATTGCTATGTTGTTTCAAAGCCTAACCAGTTTCAACATCATCATAAATTATGTCTCTATAATAAAACTTTTGCGTCCCAAACATCAGCCAATATTTTTTCCTGTTTTCCATTACGACAATGCTTTCTTTCCTTTTTTTTTTTTTCCATTCATTTCTTCTGATTTATGTCTTAAAAGACATAAATTTTTTCCTTATTAATCCAGCTGCTGTGGTGAAAATGTTACTGTACTTTGACCCACATGGTTTTCAAAAGCTGAAGTAAAATGCTAAAAAAAGCTGCTCAGTATGTTTTAATGGGATAAAAGGAATAAAAGGATACGTTCTCACCATTACAACATCTTGCCACAGGCTAATCTTTAAAAAAAAAGAAAAAAGGGCAGTTCATTACAAAAAAAAAGAAAAAAACAAACTTTTAAAGTCGTCATTCCAAGAAATAATCGAGTGACAGAAATTACCAGTCTATTTACAAATTAATAAATCAGAAATGAAGCTTTTTGTTTCTTAAATTCAACTCAGGACCTCATAGCTATAATTCTACTGAGTGAAGCAATATCTAATTGGGAAATTACTTCCTTGTCATCATTACAGATTACTGAGGAAGAATATCCTTGATATAATTTAATTATTTCAATTACCTACTGTATTCTGAAGGAATGGCCTTGCATTGTCCTGGTAAAGCAGATATAGGCTTTAAGAAATCAAACTGAAATAAATAGGATACCTTAGAAGAAAGAAGGTTTTTGTGACAAGTGGAGGAAAAAATTAAATACTCTTATGAATACACTTCGTTTGTAAGGCAAAGAGATGAAATAAAAGAAATATTGCTTCACAAATTAACCTGATAGAGATTATGAGCTCAGTAGGTTATACTGTTCATACCAGACCAATTTTCATAGTAGTTAAGAACAGATGCTTGGGAAAGAGCCTTAGCAAGGAGAAGGATGCTCCTTCATTAAGTGCTTCCAGCCTTCTCAGTTTGTGGAGCTGATTCTGGAGCTTTCTGCTTCAGAGCAGGCAGCTTTGTGCTTAGCAGCCCTTAATTAATTCTTCTCTTCCATGATTTTCCTTTATTGTTCCAAACATGTAAATTTTTCGTGTCTGTTTGAGATGAGTCCCATTACTGAGTTATTCAGCTAAGTGAATTTTGGACCACGCGGTATTCGCAACTTTTTGTTTCTTACTGTATTTTCATGGATATAACTTTTAAAACACTGCGATGACATTTGGATCAGCAGCTCTCCTCTACATTTACCTCCATTTATGTTGTTCTTCTGAAGGTTTAATGGCTGGGGAAGATCTGTAGGGCATTTCTGCTAGCCTTGGTAGTTGGCTTCTAGTGTTGGCCTACAGAACCAACTGACTGCCCCAAAAACAAAAGCAGAGTTTATCCCCTTGCCTGTTTGTTTAACCAGCTGTGAAGGGGCTGTTTATCCGTACTGGGCTCTCTCCAGTTCCCAGCGAACTGAGGACTCCAAGAGCAGCCAGCAAACTGTGTTTGCACATGAGGGTTTGCACCTTCGTAGAATCACAGAATCCTTAAGGTTGGAGGGGACCTCCAGAGGTCATCTCGTCCATCCCCCTGCACACACAGGGTCACCCAGAGGACATGGCACAGAGCTGCATCCAAGCGGGTTTCGAAGATCTCCAGAGTTGGAGCCTCCACAACCTTCCCATGCGCTACAGCGGACCCTCCTGCTGTGAGCTTGAAACACCCTGAATTTCCATCTCCCCTTGTCGGGGCATCCCTTACGCACAGATCTCCAAGCTGCACAAAGTCGGTGCCCACGTGAAGCGGGGCCAGGCCCGACAGAGCCGCCGATGAGCCCGGCGGGGCCTGTGGCGCAGGGAAGGCCTCGCCGGGGGCTGCTCCCGGCCTCCATGCGCCTCCCGCCCACACGCACCCGGAACAGGAATGCGGGAAACACTCCGTTTTTTGACATGTAACTTTATTGATAATGAGCCCGACTCTGTCGCACCTAGCGGGTGCCAGTCTTTTTTCACACTCTGCAAGACTTTCTGGAGAATAAACTAGAAAGGCAGAAAGTTAGTTGAAGCTACTAAGACACACACATGTAAGTGGGTCTATTCTGGATTTTTTTCTTTAACCATGTTCTTTTTTTTTAACCAGTTTCCATGTATGTGTGTCAAAAAACTTAAATACATTGAGAAATACAGTAGAAAGACTATATTTACAGTCAGTTATAATGGGCACTGCCAACATATCCAATAACAAAAATAAAACAAAAACTTTTTTCATGTTTCTTCCATGTTTTTTTTTCACAGAGATTTTTAAATATGAATTTGTTTTTTAAAAAATACAATAAGCAAATAATTACATTCTTAATATGAGAACATTATCTTACAACATACAGCCTGGGCCAATTAGTTTGAAAGTGACTTAAATGAAAAATCGGTATGAAAGTATTCTCCATTTGAAAAATCAAATTGCCACAATCATTAAAAAAAAAATCCCTTGATCCCCCAAGATTATGATCCATTTTTTAAAAAAGCATCACCCATAACAAAAAAAAACAATATAAAAAGCACCTGGTACAGTAATAAGAGTTTGCTGAGGAAGCACAAGTGTAACATTATCTCTAAAGACACAGAAATGAAGAATTTTCTTTAAAAGAAAAAAAGAAAAGTCATACTGCTGTGTTGCTGACTTTGCCTGGTGATTCTCAAATCCAAAACCATTGGAAATACAGGTTCTATTGTTTTTTATTAAAAAAAAAGAATTACAGCAATAGTACTATTCAACAAAACGGAATGTATTTCACAGCACTACATGAGGTCTGCGGCGAGGTTATTTCTGGGCGTGTGGTGTTTTCTTCCATGGGTCGAATGGATGTGTCACGAAACGCACAGTTCTCAAAGGGCAGCAGGGAGACTCGCGCCGGGAACCCTCGGCCGCGAGAGGAATTTGCTCTTGTTTTGGATTAGGAACAAACCCCATCTGCTCCACACGTGTTTAATGGCATAAAGGGCGGGCTCTGCAAAGCCAGCACTAGGCGAGCGCGACCGCCTCAAGGTAGTTTTGGCTTTTGATGGGTCTGTGGTTCTTGAGGTGGGACCACTTGTTAATGGCAATGGTTGCAACATGGCAAATGTTGACTAGACGCCTAATTTGCATCATAAATATGTACAGATATAAATTAAATATTTATTGAAATATACAAATAAATAACTTAATTTGAAATAAAAAGCCTAAATGAACTTACTTTTTGCTTCAAATTTGCTTCTGCTAATATTTATGGGATACTTGACACTGTTTAGTCCATAGTCTTACAGCATAAAGTGTGCCCTCCACTTATGAGGAGTTTATAAGTAAGCAGACCTAAGACCTAAAATAAAATAAAAATCCTGTTTTCAGTGGAAACCACTTGCTTCCTTGCTGCGCTGGCATTCCTGAGGTGCACTGCATAAAGCAGACTCTTAAGAAGCAAGAGCCTGTTGTAATTTTGCACCTCATTCGTGTTCCGTCAAGGTCCATGAGATCCCTGGCACTAATTTTGCTTGGAAACAGGCTAAAGCACCAAAATGGGTCAACCACTACGGATCTGCTTTCCAAAAGCCCTCAGCAGTCACCATGGCCTGGTTTTGGAGAGCTGCTAAGTATCGTATCTTTGTCTCCACTTTGTGCTGTGGTCCCAGGCCTGCTCACACTTCCAGGTCCTGTCAGGTGCTCTCCACCATCCATCCAAGCTTGGAATACCAGCGAGCACTTGAACAGTTACATATGTTTTGTACTTGAGGCTACAGGAAAAAATATAGGCCTGGGCAATAACTGGATTTGATCCTTGGTAACTGCTCTGTTGCCAACTTCTATGATTTTAAGTGTGAGTCTTGACTAATCAAGATTCTGGCCCTCATGTCTTGTGATTATCTCAAACTATAAGTAGTATTTTACGTTTTTTAATTAAAGTCATTTTTGAGTCCTTACAGTTGAGGAGAAAAATCTTAAGAATGTGATTGAAGACTCTCTAAAGGCTTAAAAAATCCCACAGAGGATACATTAAACCAGTCCAACTCATTATTTCTTCTCTCTCCTGATTTTTAAGTTAATCTTGAGATTTTGAAGGACTTTGGCAATTCACTGCATATAGCCTCAGGAATGACACGGACAGAGACAAAGACAAACAGATTTCTGTAATTTTGCAGGCTAAAAAGCAAGGCACAGTTTCCTAGTAAACAGAAGTAGAGCTCTGTCTGAAAAAATCCCCAATTGTTCGTAAAATTGTTTATAAAAAGAGCCTGGAAATTATCGTCCTTTCAGTTTGTCTTCCTCACAAAATAAGAGCCGAGGTCAGAAAAGGTGAAGGAAACCAAGTACAGCAGTGTTCTGTAACTCAAGTTCAACAATACTGCATTATAAAAATCAAAATGACTGCATAAGCTATTCTCAGTTGCCATTATCTGTTGAGGAATCTTTTTTTTTTTTTTTTTTTGTAAAGTACAGAAATGAAGTAATATTTTGCTTTTAAAGAAACAGGAACAAATCCTTCCTAAACAACATGACCTTTGAAAACGACCGGTGCTTCAAAAGAGTAATAAAAAAGGATGTATTAAAATGTATTTTTAAAAGTATGGCAGCTTTTTTATGCCACAATGACAAAAGCATCTGTCTGAAAAGTATCAAAAAATGCTTCACCGCTGAGTTGTGTCACTCCGTGGTCTCTAATCACCACAGAGGCCAGTGGCACCAAAGAGTCCAGGCTTCCCAGCTCGAGCAGCTCATGCCCTTTCTGTGAAGACATTTCTTCGTTTTCCTTTTGCCCTGTGAACAGCTAACAGCAACGGGACTGCAAATGAGCAAAATCTTCTCTTGGGCACTGCTCTGGCAGCATCCCAAAAGTCAGCATTACCTCAGGAGTACCTCTGATCTGAAGGGTTTCACATTGGTCTTCAATAACGCACCAGTCTGCAGTGCTGTTCAGGCCATGGGATGCAGCACCATTAACATTGCTGGCCTAAACTGTTTCCTGCAAAGTAAACTTTCAGTAGCAACTATATGCTCCTTTTTACTTACTATCACTGTTTTGGCATTTGGTTTTCATTTTCTGTACAAATGAAGTTGGAAACAAGGAGTTACAGGTAATAAAAAGGGGCACACGTAGTTACACAGCAATACAGTAGAGGGAATACAGGCAAATGAGGGCCAAGCTACCATTAACTTAACAGAATTATAAAACCTCTTACGTTGTATCACTCAATACCACTTTGCAGATGAGTCTATTGCAGCCTGCATCTTGGTCCATAACAGGTAAGGCCTTTATGGAAAGTGAGTGGTTTTGCTACACTTATGTTCCGTTTTTCATCTCCCATTCCTGAAAAGGGGGGAAAAAATACGGAAAAACGTTAGAGAAACCAGGGTATTTCACTGATGTCATCCTCTCTGCTCAGCCAAAGGCAGCTGAGGTCAGGAACAGTTTTTCCATTGACTTTCCTGGATCCAGCCCACAAATTAGTTGGGGAATGCTAACAAGTGGGTCCTGGTGCCGCCCCTGCAGAGCCACAGCTTCCCCTCCTGGCTTCTGAACTATGCACTTTCTTCCCATACACATAACCAGAGCTGAGCTGTGCCTGGGTCACTTGGAGATGTCACTTTACCTTTCCATGCCTCAGCTTTCCCACTTGGCAGATGAGGACAGGAGCAGCAGCTGTGGAGCCTGTCCTTAGGTGCAGCCCCTATAGGATGGCTGTGTCTATATATTCACCAAGCTGTGCCCTTACAGCAGGGAGGAAATGCTGCTTATAGGGAGCACTGAGCCTTTAGCCCAATGCAATCCCTGTGGAGCAATCCCAGGACTGCTCCGTGGTGGGATCCCAGGCTCCGGACACCTCTCCCACCCAGTGCCTGCAAGGAGGCTCTGCAGGCTGCTTGGCTCCCAATGCGGATTCCTAAATTTAACACCGACTCCACAATGTTTAAGAGCTCTAGGTGAAAACTGCTACTTATCCAAGCACGGATGTGTTCCTGCTGCAGGCAGTAATGGCATTAGTTTGGCTAAAGAGCTGCATGACCCTGACTGCTTTTCCAAGCAACAGCAAAGGTCACAGCTGGGGGCTTTAGGACTAGAAGAAAAAAAAATCTGGCTTTAAAGCAGATAAATATTCTTTTTACTATTATTCCTATTTTTAAGTTTAAATAGTAGTTAAAAGTTTAATTAAAAATTAAAAGTAAAATATAATTCAGGCATAGTATTCAGTTTTACATCTCAAATTATGATAAACCTAATTTTGAAACACTTTATTGGTAACTATTAGGCTAGATTACTTTAAAAAGAACACATTAAGTCTATACTCTACATATACAAGCTGCCAAAGCTCTGAAGAGAGTCATTGGCTAAGCAGCTGGGTACACAGTTTCTTAGAGTGTTAAGTAAACCTTGAAAGGAGTAGCTTCTTCCACAGGTGTGGGAGGAAGGTTTCCTTTGTTTCCATTTCTCCAGCTAGTTCAAGCCCATGAAGGGAATGTTTTAAGTCAACATTAACTGGGAGTTGGAAAACTGGAAGAGCTTGTTTTCTTCTCCAGACCCTGGGCATAGGCATAAAGCAAAATGGAAGATGTTGACATTCAGTGCAGGAAATGGCACTGATTGCTCTAGAACAATTTGCTTTTAGGAACTGTTTTTAAATACAAAGTGTGCTTGAATATCTGTTTTTTTGAATAATTTTTTTT
>JAVCKT010031561.1:0-34481 GCA_032273925.1 Rhynchotus rufescens | reverse complement strand
GGAAACCAAATGAGCAGTGACAACAGCAAAACCAGCTTGTCACACCCAGAGCCAGTGTAAAGAATTCCTGCAGTCTTGGAGAGGACTTTCTTCCAGCAATGCATCTCCTGGGCCTCTCCACCTGTTTCTCTCCTTCTCTTTCCTTCTTCTACTCTCCTAGAAAGGAAAAAAAACCACCAGTCATAGTTGCCTGCTTGCCCAGTTAAATCCCATCTGGTTGCAGAGGTCCTGCAGTAATAATAATCCAAAGTCTCCATTGGGAAACTCTTTTGGAAATCAAAGGGATCATGTGAAGGAACAAGAGTCCAGCTGCACAGTTTGACTCACAGGACAGAAACTATGAAATCTCTAAGGATGAAGCTCTGTTATTCCATCTTCTTCTGTGCAAATAAAGAAAGGGGTTTCCCTACTTCTACAAAATTCACCAAGGCAGTTCAATGAATACAGATGTAAAATGTTGCAACACTAACAGCATTTTAATGCAGGTCATAAATATGAATCTCAGTGTATGTACTATATATTATACAAAAAAAATATGGTCCTATGTCAAAATAGAAGAAAAATGTGAAGAAGCTTTCTCAGTGCACATGAGCACGTAAGGCTCTGAAGATCCCAATTCCCATTCCTGGGCAGACCAAGCTTTGCATCTGCAGCAGTTACAAATGAACACCCGGATCTGCAGCTTCACCTAATGTGCACCAGGCATCTGCTTCCCTAAACTTACACCCTCAAGGTTTGATCTCCTTGACACCCAGATTTAAAATATCCACAGTCAGTTCTACCCTCTTCTTTTTTTGATTATCTTGTTTTGTTTTGTGTGTATTTGTTCCCGTGGGAAATATTAGTTAAAGAGGTTGTAAAAGTCCCTTTTTTAGCACTTTAATGCAAAAACACGGAAAGAGATTTTTTAATGCAAAAACAGGGAAACTGATCAGATACAGTCCCGGAGGCAAACACAAACCAGAAATCTTCGTTAACCTTTCAGAGAACTTGGTCTTAGCCCCACAGTCAGAATTAAATGGGCTGATTTCTGTTGGCTCTGGATTTTTATTGAGAACTCTTAAATGTGTCTGCTTCAGAAAATCTCAAGCTGTAGCAGGAAAAACTGATGAGGGTACAGATTTCTTAGCACGTTGAAGTACTTGAAAAATACTCCCCTGTTCCCTGTTTCTCACAGGCATTGTTGTGCTTGCAATTTATGTTGGGGTGAATAAAACACATTCTGGTTCGTGACACTTTACAGTTTGGATTTTTTTTTTTTTAATGCACATAACAGTGAGTGTTAAATACAACCCATGGGAATTCTTTTCCGTTCGAGAAATCTGAAACCAGGAGAGGCTATTTAAATATAAACGCGCTTGTCAACCTCACAAAACTTTGCTTTACAAAAGAAAATCTGATAAGGTTGAATTGAACTACAACGAAATACTTAGTTTTGGTGTTGTTTTTTTTTAACTGACAGTTCAAAAGAGCTTAAAATATGTTTAAAAAAACTGCAAATAGAAAGAAATACTTTCATGTCATAGAATGCCATGGTGGCTTGAAACTGGGATGCCTGAACTTGGGATACTCTCACTCCATCAAGAAATCCCAGGCTTAAAAAACATTATTCTAAACACTATCGAGTTTTCCCATATTTATAGCATTCAAATATAATGCTTCATACTTAAAGGTAATTTGTAGTGGCCTTAAGTGACAGCAGACCTGCCCTGGGGGGGATGCTGCAGATCTCCAACACAAGCCCAGGCTGGGAAACCATAGGGGAAGCAGGGACGCAGGAGCTGATGGAGACATCAGTCCCTGGAAAGCTACTGTTTTCCTGGATTATACCCTTGCATTACTCTACAACATATAGTTGGCTATTTTTCCTGAAAAATAAAAGAAAATAATAATAATAAAAAAAAAAATTGTCCCACACCACGTCATCGTCTGCAGCTGGAGAGGAGTCAGGGGGCTGCCAACCTCTCCTATCAGAAAACTAGATGTATTTCCATGAGAGATAATTTCTAACAAGTACATTTGCATTCTAGTACAGAAACTGTGTTTTCATCTCAGTGGGTCCTTTGGAAGCTTTTTGCTCAAATATGCTGGGAATGCTGTTTTAGTCCACAGAATTTTCATTTAATGTGTTTCAAATATGAACTTCTGACAAGCCAGTGAGCAAATCTAGCTTGGAGAGGCCAAATCTTCAAAGGCCCTGGCAAGAAAAGGGTGGGGGGAAATAACAAGCTCCAGGGAGGTTTGGTCTATTTAGGAAATCCCCGTACATGCTCCTTTTCCATAACATGACCAAATTCATCATATTTTCTCCTGATAAATAAGAAGAGTTGCTGTAATGAAGAGCCTGGGAGCCTGCTGGCCCTGCAACGTGAGCTACAACACAGCAGGATGTCACTGGATGCTTCTGTCACAAAATATCACCCATTTGGGCTGCCTGGCAAAATGTTGCGGTAATAATTACCTAGGTGGCAGGAATGCTGTGAGGTCGTAGACATGCAGAGGATCCATCTCCATGAAAATCATGGCCAAGGGCTCTTTTCTTTCCAGGAACAAGCAGCTCACGGAGCACAGGGATGCTGCGTGCTCCACTCTGCCCTCTCCCAGCCCTGTCACCCTACGAAGCATCCTTTTATGCCCAGAATACTCCTAAGGCTGCAAACGTCCCTCATTTTCATCTTTTCCAAGGCATTTAGGTATGAAAATTAAAAAACTCACGGAAATTTTTTTGTGTGTCAGTGGTAAAGAGCATTTTGATGCAAGGCTAAACTTTGTCGATGCTCTATGAAATGGAGCTCAGATTTCTGCCTGGTACCTCCTTGGGCCAAGCATTCCCAAGAGCGGCAAGAACCTGCTTGTTCCTTGCCTCTTTTTCCTTGGCAGACAAATAGAAACACAAATGGAAACTCACAGAATCACAGAATGTTTAAGGTTGGAAGGAACCTCTAGAGATCTAGTCCAACCTTCCTGTCCAAGCAGGCACACCTAGAGCATAGGGCACAGGGCGGCATCCAGGCGGGTTTTGGAGACCTCCAGAGAAGGAGACTCCACAACCTCCCTGGGCAGCCTGTTCCAGGGCTCTGGCACCTTCACAATAAGAAGTTCCTCCTCACATGGAGATGGAACTGCCTGTGTTTCAACTTATACCCATTTCCTGTACACTAAGAACGCCTACACTAGAAGAGGACCAAAGGGGAGCTTTCCTGAGCTAGGAGGATGAATAAGAGTGAGAAAGAGACTCCAGCTTCTTTAAAAGTTGACTTTCAATGTATGAGACCTAGGGAGCCCAGCAGTGCTCTGCAATACACTGTATAATACAGGTTCAGCTGCCTCTTTACACTCACTTGAGCTTTCAGGACTCTCGGGAAGTCTACGGAGACAAAGCAACTGCATGACAGAAACTTGCTCACGGTGCCTTTCATCCCAAGCCCTTTTCACATTAGCGACCCAGCTGTGTCTCCAGCTGAATTTCCATTTGCCTTCAGAAGTTGCTCAGCATGCTGGAAAATCAGCCTGCTTGTTTAGGAAACTGCATGTAAAGTTAGGAAATCAGCAGCACGCTCCCGCACTTGAAAATGTCATTCTGGTTTGATTTCTATCTCCCCAGCTTTAAACTGGGGAGAAGGAAACGGCTGAGCCCAGCTGCAAATTGTGTTCCCTGGCAGGGGCTGCAGCTGCAGCACCAGGCACTGCTGTGCCGTGGGAAGGGGTTCTGGGAGCAGCACCGTCGGATCCGATTCTGCATCATCCTCCCAGTGCTTCCACAGACGACCATGACTGGCTTGCTGCAGGAGGTCCCATTTTCTCAACATTTTCACTCAAGGCTGCAAGCCACAACCACTGTTTTAAAGCGTTCAACCAGTCTGGAGGCAGCAGTATTGAGATAGTTTTTAAAGAAGATATAGCTGGAACATTCACCCTGTTAAAGGTGTACCCTGCCTGCTAGCAGTCCACCGAGTCAGCAGAGCTGTCCCTGCAGCTACGTCCTTCCACCACATTCCCATTGCCTGTACTAATAAAAACAAGGCAATAATTTTGCTCCTGTGATTGCTGTACTGAAGCTTGTTTTTTATCCCAGTCTCTTATCTTCTCCATTCAGAGCCAGTGTATCTTATTACTTTGCAGCAAACATGGTCAGAGATGAAAGATTCTGTCATATATTTTCCCTCATATTAAACCACAAGGCTTTATCCTTCTCTTTCATTTTTCAATCTTGGACTTTATTGTTTCTGACTATCTCTGCCACATGTGATTTCAGCCTTTGTGTGGATGTGAATATGTGTATTTCTCTATTTATTCTCTTTATCACAACCAAACAAGATTGGGAGCACTTTAAAATAACTGGCCACTGAATGCTGTTTCATCAGTTATTCTTTGCAATAACCTTAACAGGGCAGACTCAGTCTATGCAGATACCAGAATAAAACATTTCTGAAGACTTGCAATATCCCTACACTGCCTTGTTGCCTACTTCACGTATAAAAGTAAGTCACAGCAGGAAAAAATGACCTAAGAACAGCAGCACCAGGCCAGGGAGTGACTGCTCCAGCATGGTTACAGTGGAACCAGAGGAGGAAAATCCAGGCAGGATACAGCAGGATGCTCTGAATTGAATTCTGGTCTTCCTACTAGGAGCTAAACACAGCCCAGCTGCAAGTGAGGATTAAACTTCTTGTTCAGTCAGTAGCACAGTTAATTATTTTTCTCTTTACCTTCTCCTGTCAGATCTCAGACCTTCTTCATGGTAGACAGCTGGGCTTGCTCCCTCCTCAGCAGGCATCAGTTAGAGTCCTGCTGAGGCAGAAATAGGGGTTGGAATGGTAAGCAGAGTTTCAGAGACTCTTTAAGTAATAATGGTTCATCTACTTAATTGTACTTTGAGGGTGGGAATGGAAGAGAAGCCAAAAAGATCAGGATGCCTAAAAGATTAGCACTTTATTTGAGTTTAAAGATGTAATCACACCACCTAATTTAGTCTCCTAATGTCAGGAGCTGAGGCTCCCTAAGCCAGTAAGTGATACCAGTTGGTTACTCTAGACTGAGACCCAAGCTTCATTTAAACCATGACACTTGTAAGAGCTGCCCAGCCACTTCCCATCCAAGTTTTGGTTCCTTCTGCACTGTGTTTTGCCTCCCCTCTGCTTTATAGAAGGGAGCCAGGGCATGTTTCAGCCACCTTCTCCTTATGGTCAGCCAATGGACCAGCATGAGCCTGTACCACTGACCAGGCTCATCCTGCCGCAGAGGCAGAGTTTCGGCACGCTTGACATAAGCAGCGGCCAGGCCCACAACACAGATGTTCTGAATAATTACTGAGAGACCATTTTTGGTCTACAGACAGCTTAAATGGTGTAAATCACCTTCATCACCGTCAACGGTTGGAGTTTGGGCTGGTTCTGAAGGGCTTAGGGACAGAGCTTGCACTAACCTAGCACAGCACCACTAATTCCAGCCATTATCCTCTGGTCCCTCAGGGGAAATAAAAGAGCAAAGGAGTCCTGTTTGGCAGTCTTCACACACAACCTTGCAAAACCAAGTTCTTTTAGGGCTATGTTGAGAGATTATCCCCTTTTCCCTTGCGACGTATAGACTATGCACAGGGATCAGCCCATAACACCAGTGCAGCTTTCAGCAGGGACCAGGGGCACAGAAGGAAGCCTGTAGCCTTTCCCCAGACGCAGAATTTGCTGGGCCACAAGGAGTCTACATTTACCTGGCTATTTTCCCTATGTCCACTCAGCATTTAACTAAAACAAGGGGTAGGAAAGTCTGGAAGAGGTGGTCCAATGGAGAACACTGCTGGTTTTGAATTTCTGTTCTCACCTTTGTCTAATTAGTATCAGTGGGGTAGTTAATAGTGTGTTCACATTAATGACATGTAACAGACAGCTACTATAGCTTTGAGAATAACAACAGTTTCACCAGAATGCTAAAAAGGACAAGCCTTTTGCATTACCTCTTGATACAGAAGATATAAAAGATTGAATTTGGATTTAAATGATTTTTAATATTAAATATTAATATAAATATTTATGTTAAAGTAAATAAGGAGCAAATATGGAGAACTGCGCTGGACAAATTTAGTTAGTACAATGGTGGTAGTAATTGATTACCAAAAGGTTCTTACAAAGCAAAACAAAAACACTTCCACAGTAGTCATCAAGTCTCCCCCAAATTCCTTAAGGTTGCAAGTAGCATCTTTTCATTGGGCTTTTACTGTAAGATTGTACCTGTGACCTGACATGTGACATGTGACCAGCAAAAGGTCACATAAGCCATGCTAGAAGCTGGCCCAGTTTTGTCTGGAGGACCTGAAGGTACTCAACACACCTTTGGTGCACAGTTAAGTTATTCATAGGTCTAGTGTCACAATTCAGTCCACTTTTGGCGGAGAGTTTCTGAAAGTCGATTTAGACTCTTTATAAGCCCAAAGACTATCAAAAATTGCTGACATATCTTACTTGAGCATAGAAAAACTCTCCCTCCTATCTCAGTTTAGTGCCTTTTTTTCAGATGGAAGGAGCCTGGGCTGCTGAAATCCCATTTTACATAGTGGTAAACGCAGGAGTCGGAGGGTTCATCTACCAGGAGTGTGAAGTTAGTTAAGATTTGCTTTGCAATAGCTCTGATCTATCATAGGAACAAATGAGCATATTGCAAGACATCTTTTTCAGCCAGGCAAAATGCAGATATGTGGAAATCATCCCCACAGGCAGGGCAGGCCAGTCAGAGCTATTGCCCCTTGCAAGGTTTCTGACTGGAACAGGAGCAATCTGATTACTCTCCCTTCATGTCTTCATACGAAGAGAAAGGAGAAAACCTCCAAACTGTACATAGAACAAAAAGCTTGCTATAAACAACATTCCACCACCTAATATTAACAGTGTTGATATTTTTTTTTTCATTAAGAGGCGTTTTCCTGGTCCATTAGCAGCCCTGGTAGTCCTGTGCAGAAGTGCATTACCTTTAGCCCAGTACAGTTGACAAGCAGCTAGAGCAGTATTGCTCCCTGATGGTTAAATCCATAGGAAACCCCTGGTGTTTAATGAAATCCCTATGGAGACCTCCATATTAGCCATGGTTTAATGCTCCATAATGGCAGTGAGTAATTTATCCATGAGCAACAGCAATTCCTATTTCTCTGGGCAATAAGAGTTATTTATGAGGTAATTTTAACAGCTTCACACTGGCTGGTCATTATGTTCCTGAAGGCTAACTGTTGGCAGTTGTAGCCTAGGAGGAGAGAAATACTTCCCCTGTCACTGGCTAAGTAGTAAACAACGACACAGAAGCACTTGTGTGTCGCTGTGTGCATAACTTAGAAAAGATGGCAGAAGAAACAGCCCTAAGAAAAACTCGCCAAAAAATCTCTTCACTGGTGGCAGATCCTAGTTTTCACCTCATTCCAACTGGCTTAGCCCCAAAGTTCCTCCCTCCAGCTAAGACAGTAGTTCTCATCTTTCTTTAAGCATAGGAGAACTTGGATTTTGTCCATGTCTCTGTCATTGCTGGGGAAATGAACTTGCTTCAGCTGAAAATTAAGACTGGGAAGAGGTTTTACCATGTTCCTAAGTGAGCTAAGACTTCTGGTCTCCTGCTGCACCTGCTTCTAGCAACTGTGCTGGAGAACAGGTTAAAGAGCAGAGAGGAAAACAGGTAACAGCCCAGAGACACCCATGGAGGATCTGTGATAGCAAGCACAGAGGCTGTTGAATCAGTGCTGAGGTAGGCAGATATCCCAGGGCAACGGAGAATTGTCCCTAGGTGGCCAAAAACACAGACTATTACTTGCACCTTCTAGAAGAGCCAGCAAATTGCAGAGCTGAGTACAGCTTCAGCAAGATGGTTATGGGATCACACATGATAGAAGAGGTAGTTGAGGCCGTTGCCACAAAGGAGCAATAAAGGTATTGTTGCAGTAGAACAGCAGACATGGGGACAGACAGATGGTATTAAGACATATGTAGAATAGGAAGAGGTGGTCAGAACACAGAAGCTGGGATAAGGAGAACTTAGAAACAGATCTAGTCATCAGCTAAGCATGAGGTAACTGTGAAAAAATGAGGTTTAGGGACAAAACAGTAACTGACCTTTGTGCAACCAAGCAGATAGCAGATAACTGTAGAATGGGAGCAGCAAAAGCACAAATAAGACATAGGAAGCTATGTCAAAGACCAGCAGTCCTGAGCGACTGGAAGCCAGTGGGCTGCAGAAAGCCAGGGCCTCCTTGCAGGGCACAGTCTTTATTGTATGCTAGGAATGCTCTGGCCATGGCAGATCAGTAACTATAGCCATAAAAAAAAATAATAAAAGTATAGAAGAAAACATAACAGCAAGACATATGGTACTGAAAAGAGTAGGGTGGTGGTGGGAAGGAAGAAGGCAGCAAGAAGTTGGTCTTTAAGCACATGACTTGAATGTCAGTAGCAGTTGTGACAGCAATGTATTTATTAATACATTGATTATGTCAGATTTCTTAACTGACATGGTTTTCTTTAGCAAACTTCTTGCAAAAAAAAATGTGCAAACTTGGTTGAGATCTAAGCCGAGTGTTCTACAGTCTAAAGACTGTGGGATCTTCTTCCTACAGCCACCTTAAGGGTCAGGTCCTGGTTCAGCTCTCTCCTTGTAATCCTCCTCCTTGTGATACAGTGCTTAGCTTAACTAGCCAGTTGTATAAGGTAGCTCCAAGGTTGACCCTGGACTGTTTAATTTTGTTAGGAACACACAAGAAAGAAATGAATCCATCCCATCCCATCTCAACTCTTCAGGTTTTGTTAAATTATATGGCAGATGTGATGCTGCACACATCTGTAGAGCAGATGTGCTCACTAAAAGGGTCTGGAAGCTACACCACCATGTCGTTCGGACTGGAAGCTCCCATTAGGAGAATTTAAAGGAAACATAGCTCCTTGGACATACATATGGATTTGCTGATGCCACTTAAAGCACATTTGCTTATCAGAAGGTGCATCATCTGGCTTTCTGGATTCAGTCCAACAGAAACACTAAAAATAAACTTCTTTTTCACTCTCACTGTGCACTTCTCCCACATAAAAGCTTCTACTCAAGGAGTTTGCTCTGAGGTCTCTTGTTCTCCACCAGCTCCTTGGTGCATTTTGACAGATGTCTCTGGTGTTTTAAAGGCGCTCAAGTGTTTTAAAGGCACTTTAAGGAACTGGGCATATTGCTTTTTACAATAATGATCCTTTACGCGGCCCTGAGATTCCCTTGCAAACCACCAGCTGAACAGCACTCCCCATAGCAGGAGCTGCAGTGTAACTGAGTGACACAGGCAATGACATTTAGCTCTCCCAGTGCCACAAGCCATTTAGCTCCAGCTGGAAGCAGTGGTGCCACAAAAACTGTCGGCCTGCAAGGAACCTGAGGGATGGAGCAAACAAAGCTGGTCCTTAAAGGAGTTTCACACAGCTGAAGAAATATCTCTCTTTTCTCATCCAGTGCAAATAATGAGAGGTTTGATGGGACCCTTTGGGAGGGAAACCAAACCCACCCACAATAAATGAACACGCTGCCATTCATATGTTATAAGAAAAGCATCTCAGGCCACTTAAACTAATGACCCATCCAGCCAAAATTGCATAGGCGCAGGGCTTTACTGGCTCTGTGATTTTATACCCCGGTGACTAAATCTCTGTAGATTTGCAAATCATGGGGATTCTTGCTCGTTCTTCTTTGTTATGCGAAAGCTCCCATTATCTGAGCTGAATTTGAAAGAGCAAAATGAAACAGATGTTGGTCGGAGCTCTGGTACCTCTTGGCTCCGTGGAAAAAAAAAAAAAAAAGATATTACTTTCCATTTAAGAAGTTGTCTATGCAGTGTGATAGCTACTGGAAAGGTCACCAGCACAGTGCTGTAGACACAGTTCGCTGTTAATATCCTTGCCATCTATCAGCCCCATGGTACCTGAGCATGCAGAGCACAGCTGACTCATTTCTCTTATCCATATTCAGAAAAAGGAAAACATTTAGGGATGGAGCTGGAGTGTGATCTCAATTAATGCACACAGATGTAGCTCTGAAGCAAAACTCTTGCTATAAATACAACTTTTTTCAGGCTCCTACTGGTGTAACAGAGATAAAAATCTGTCACAGAGGTTCCAAGAAATTCTTCTGAACCTTCCAAAGCTCAGTCAGGCCCACATACAAAGTCCAAAATAAATTGAATTTGCTGGAAAATCCCCAAGATCCTGTCTAGAATGATTCCAAGATTTTCCTGTTTTCCAATTCAAATGAGCCCTATTACACATCAGGAATAGCTGGAGGAGAAAGGCAGTCTATTTCAAGAAGCTCTATTATGTATTTTAGTGCATACAAGGTAAACATGAAAATGTCTCTTGGGCAGCTAGTTGTTTCAGTTTTATAATTTTGGGTGTTCTTTGTTTATGAAAAGTCTTCAGAACACACTTTGGTGGTGTCTATTTTATCTTAAGGACTACAGCTGCTGGACCACGTTCTGTACTTTCTGAACGCGCTTTCAGGCATTTGGTTAACTTTGACTGATGACAGGTTACCAAATCAGAATGAGTCAAGCAATGACATTCAGGAAACAAAACTCAAAACTGAAGCAGTACAGGGCTTATAACATGTTGAAAGCAAGGAGGTCTTCCAGTGTCTACAAAAACTTCTAGTTGGAGACAGCTGCTTTTTGCTACTTAATTTCTTCCCCAAAAGTAGGCTTTCTCAGACTTGTGGCACCTCCTTTTTCCGTCATAGGACAAGATATTTTTAATGTTTAATATAAAGACTTAGACAGAGTGTTCATGTAACTACTTCACCATAAAGGCTGAGAGCCTCAAAAGGCCACCTACCTTATTTTCTGCCCGCAAGGTGGGATCAGTTCTTCCTTTGTCTCTTGAAGAGGTCAACCACACTTGTCTTCACCCAGAGTACAGAGATGGGCATCCAAATCTGCAGTATAACAAGATCCAACAACAGAGACTCTTCATTTAGCAATGTAATTCTTGTTAGTCATGATAATTTCACTGGACACAGTGTCTTTTAAAAGAGACATTAAGAGAAGGAGATCAAACAGCCACTAGCTCTGCCCAGTTGAGCAAGAAGCTTGGAAGAATTATGGATTCTGGTTCACTATGAGTTAGATTTTTCACAGATGCTAGTGGAAACACATAACTTCATGTACAGAAAAGCAGTTGATCAGGAGAGGTAGTAAGAGGATGGATATCCTTCCCTCCTCCTCCTCTGCTCAACCAGGAACATTCTGCCTTCTTTTGAAGTAGCCAAAGAATTTCATCACTAGACCTTGATGCATCTCAACAAGCAGATTCACCACCACAGAGTGAAATACAGACTGATCAAGTCATCCGTTAGTGAGCTAAAGTTCATAACCCTTTGCTGGATGCGGTTACAATCATTCCTGAGCACCTGAGCTCTATTGTGGTGGGAACCTTGGCCAAGATGCCCTCTCTGTAATGATTAACCTGCAAGGGTCTCTACTCTCCACCGAACGGTAGGCCTGAGGCTCCTTTAAGCTCTCTGCTAGGTGCCTTTTGACAAAGATAATTGCTTTTCTAGCAGGGAAGCTGCTGGAGAGCTGGGTCGGACTGTCAGGTGTCCGAAGATCTGAATATATTGCCATGGTTAAAAAGCAATGCGATTATGCAAAATTAAGCTCTGTGCAAGTCTGGGAGTGCATGCGGTGTGCAGATGAGCTGAACGCAGCAGCTTCCCCTGAAACGTGATGGCTTTTCTTATGATAGTGAAAAATTCCTCCTGTCAAATCAATGCCCACGGAGTGCTAATGGAAAGTGGAATCTGAGCAGAAATTAAGGTTCAACCAGATTGCACAGGCTGGATCCTTAGTGAGTACAAATCGGTGCCTCCAGTGGATCTGACTGATAGTTACTCTAGGCTAGTCTCATCTATTCTGCTCTCGCTCTTCCCATATGCCCACCAGCACAGTGTCTGTGTGGATGTCTACACAGTCAGGATCTATCCCGTTATTATGCTGCCTGCAGACATGGCTCCAAAAATAAAATACTCTCTACGTTGCAGAGGCTGGAGTCAATGCAAACGAATGCTCCGTCCTAGACCCGCTCACACTCAGGAACGGAGCTTACTTAGGCTACGTCTTAAACAGCTTGTCTCTCCTCTGTGTCTTTCTATGTCCTCCAACCACTCTCTTCCTCATAAACAAATACACCTGAGTGAGATTAAGACAGCATGGACAACTCGGGAAATGCGGGGAGTCAGAAAGTCAATGCTAATTTAAGAGGAGATGGTGAGTGGCAGAGCAAGGTGGGAGGATGAGGTGAGCCCAAGGAGACCACAAATGAAACAGGCTCGTCTCAGCAGCACTGCTTTGACAAAAGTGACTTTCCAAAATCTCCCCATTGCTGAGACACGAATATTTCACACTGGCAGATGTGACAGTCCATGAGAACGAAAGCGAAGGGAGAAGTGTGAGGAGCTGTGAGATCAGGAACAGCGGCAGCCCAACAGGTGTAAAGTGAGTGAAAGAAGCTGGTGGGAAGAAAGGAGATGGTCTGCAATAGAGCAGAATATTTTAGGATTTCATGGAGCGCTTGCTCCACGCTGCAGCTCCTCACTGGTGCCAGTGTGTGGGCAGCCACCGTACCCAGCAATTAAAGCCAGGCGGGTGGCACAGCAGGAGGGGAAAAGGGACGGATGAGCAAAGTGAGAGCAGGAGTGGGAGAGCCTCAGGGGCCCGAGACATCACGACTCAGTGGGCAAGGCGGGAGGGGAAGGAGGTGTGAATGCGAACACAAGTCTGAGACTCATCTCCCTGTGGAACATTCCATGGAAGCTGAGAACAGGAGGGTGGAAACAAGGCATCAGGAATGCCCGGTGCTGTGGGACCTTCCCGCAGCCAGCACCAGTCAATAGCACAGCTGCTCAGAAAGCTGCTCTGGTTTTCCATCTATAGCAGCTGGCTCCGTAGAGGACATTATTCCCTGCCACAATTCTTTAAGCTATCATGGTTTCTATGTTTAAGGTCAGCCAAATCCAACTCTGGATCCAGAGAGTGTTGCTATCACGGCTTCTGTGCTTAAGGGAAGCAGAATCCAACTCTGGGTAGAAAGGACACTGTTAAAACACCTTCTGGACCAGGAGTTTGTGAAACAAAACCAAAGGAGAGAGTGATGGATGGACAGTCCAGCTTAAGGCTCCTCTATTCCGACCAGGATGAGGATGTGGCCGGGACTGCTCTGTTGCAGCCCCAGCAGTAGTGGATGAGCCCTAATTTAGCAGGAGGGGAGCAAATTTCAAGGCCATAACACCTTTTCCCAAAGTCTTCTGCTTTCCCAATATCTCTTTTGCTCCAGTTCAGTAGATGCTGGAACAACCCTCATCCTCTTCTCTTGCAGCTCAACAGCGACTGCTGATAGGAGCCAAAAGATAATTTTGACTCTCTGATGAGTGATGCAGAAACATACTTTTTTTGGAAACCTTCCCAGGTTCCAATAAATACAAGCCCTTCATTGAAAGGTTTGGAGAATAAGTCTCGGCTCCCCCTCAGGGGTTAACGGGTCCTTTACACTGGCATTCAGACAGGCCAGGATGCCATGCAGCATTTCCCGAGTGTGAAATACCGTCTCATTATTTCTGTGATCCAAACACCGCAGCAGCAGCCCGACACACTGCTGCCGCAAAGTGAATCTTAGTAAAAACGACCATAAACCAAAGTGAAATAAACACTCCTTTTTTCATTAGCCCGTCAGACAATCCATAACTACTCAGCCGACTGAGACTCCAGCTCACAAATGTCAATGAACATATCAAGTGCGTTCATGGCCCAGCCACTCGCTCTCCAACCACAATTTCATCTGCTCTGCACCCCACCACGAGCTCCCCACTTGTGCTGCCTCCCTGCAGTGCACCGAGTCACTCCATCCCTGCTGCATCCTCCTAGCTGCATGTAAATTAAATAGATTTTAAATTCTCTTTCCACTAGCATATCTGCTCAGGAGTTACAACTATTTTTACCCTGTGAAAAGGGCCCAAACCTGGGAAATGCAGGACTGCAGCTTCCTCGTGCAGGGCTACCAGTTCTAGCTTGACTAGGATCTGCTTCAAGCTGCCCAAGTCTCTCTTGGAGCCAGCATGACTGCACAGTGTCTCTGCTTGCCCCTTTCTCTACCTAGTGAGACATTCTCCTATGTGGGAAAATCCCGGGAGCTTTTAAAAGGATAAGTAAATATTTGCAGATTTTCAGTCCTCCCTTGTAAGCATTCAGCCTTTAAAAGGGAGCCTTCAGCATCCACTGTACTAACAGCTATCAGAAAACCTCCTCCTGTTAAAAATACTGCTTTCTGACTATACTTTTTTTTTTTCCTGAAAGATTTCAGAGTATTATGAATTGATTAAGCCTCACAACATCATTTGAGGTATATATCATTCCACAAGCCACTTCACAGTGCTCATTTACCAGGTGATTAACTGGCACGACCAAGGTCAGCGCAAGCTGGTACCCAGTGCCAGACTCTCTAGCAGATATTTGATGGGGCATACATTAATGCAAAATTAATGGGTATTCATTACGGTGCGGCAGCATTTGCTAAAGATGCTATATAAGCTAGTAAATAATATATAACAATAAAAAGTACATGATTTTGATAGCCAAATGCTCTGCTAGTGTCAACACTTTCTGTCCATAGGGAATTGGTTTCTCTAATTCAGAAATAAACACAATTAAAGCAGATGTAGAACAAACTGATAGCTTTGGAGAACACATTTTTCTCATTTAGCTACAGATCAAGACTCAATCCATTTAGGGATTAGATACTTTCCCGGTTAAAGTAGCACAAGACAAGGAAAGGAACTGCAAAGGGAAGGATACAGGAGATAACAGAAGATGCTCATGATTAAAATAAGGATTCAACATCCTGGTTTGTATCTACATATTATTAAATAATAGCATATTATCCTGTATGGGGGCTCAAACAGGCTCAAAATTCTGGAAAGCGGTGCCTCCCTCAGCCACATACTGGCTTAGAGGAACTGCTGAAGAAAACATTCACTTAGCAGCCTTGGGCCTGAATCTCTATTGCCATCCTGCACTCGTTCCCAGGTTGCAAAATGCAGGAATGGGAGGTGGAAAGACCACCACCCTGCTCAGGACACCGTTCACACACATTCCGTACCGCAGCTAAGAGCTGCTCTTGGCCCCAGTGCCCACCAAGCCAGTCCCTACCTCCCCACCCAGCTTCTAATCCCGCTCCTCTCCTTCCTGCTCACCAAGCTCTTGTCTCGGTCATGGTCCCAAAAGTACATTTTCCAATTTTCCTATGCTCTTTTCATAGACCTAGGCATTATCTCCTGTGAAAGGGAACCAGTTGGATTTCATTCTGCCTGAGCATCAGCAAGGAGCCGGGAAAAGCTTTTTCTCCATATGCCCATTTGGTGCCTGCAGCATCCCTGTGGTAGAAGGGATCCCTCCATCCTCTGCATTTCAGCATGTTCCGGGCCAAGGAATCAGGAGCTCAGCTTTTTCAGCAACAAAGACCTAGCAAGGCTTCATTATTCCCAAACTGCATTTTTTTTTTTTTACCAAAGGCCTGCAAGTGCACATATTTGGCACCGTTTCAAGACAGAAGGAAAGGAAAATCCTCCACCAAGATTTTAAGCCCCTGCTCTAAAGCAAAGCGGAGCTTCTCCAAGAACAGATCACTGTAAGGTTTCTGTCAGGGCAAGGGAAACAACACAAATCTCACTACCCTTCCCGGGAAACTTCAGAATTATTTTTCCTGGAGTTTTCTCTCAGCAAGTCAGCTGGTGGCAGGCCCTGGTTGCAGAAGATTTCGGCTGAATGCACCAAGTCTGCAGGGCTGTGAGGAGTTGGCAGCAAGTTGTGTTGGAGGAGGCCCTGACAGGCAGAGCTCATGAAGAGGCGCTGGGGACTGCAGCATGGAAGTAAAACCATAAATGGATTTTTTTTTTTTCCCCACTTTGAGCAGTTGCAAATGATTCCCCTGAAAAGAAGGATGTGGCTGAGTATAGTAAGCATATTAATGCAATATTCACTCTATACATATAAAAAAATCCTGACATGCCAAGACAAGTAACCTACATTTAAGTCAGCTGTCTGGTGGCTTATATGGGCCTTGTCAATAAATCACAAAAGTTATCACTAAGACTTGTTCACACGCTGCAACTTTGGGTTGCAGTCCTGGAACAAAATCAGCCCTGACACTTCATTATGAGAGCTGAGCTTACCGCAGTAAGAGATGTTTTTACTGATTCGAAAGTCACAGGAAGGCAGAAATAACACGGTTATTCTTACCTGGAGATGGAAACTGTGAAACACGTAGAAGGGCTCTGGGAAACGGGCTGGTGCAGAGTCAAAGGGAATTACAGCACCCGTTGGTGTTGTATAAAAATAGGCTGCCTGCAGTCACTGTGAACACCACGACAGGCACAGCACGGCCAGGTTTCAGCAGCTGCAAGGTAAATACAAAAATCAAAACTTTATTCAGTGAATAGATGTGATCCAAATGATAAGGTGATGATTTCCAAATTGGAATGCTCAGCTCCTGCGACTCTCCTGCTCTCCTCTTTCTCAGTGCACAATGATAAATATTCTGTGGGTAAACCTCAAGCAATCAGCCAGTCTGTACCTAGTTACTCCTCACTTCAAGTACTAACAGCAGAATTAGGGCCAAGTCTGCACCTATATCTACGCAGATAGACCTCAAGAGGCAGATTTTCAGAGGCTTTTTAAAACAATAATGTGCTTTTAACTCAATAGGACTTGGCAAAAATGCTTTGAAATGTGCGCACCAGTCCTTAGTATTTAGCAAAATCACGGCAATGCAAATACACCAATGGAGCATGATGAGATGGCTGGGAAGGTGGTGACGATGCACAGGGCATCTGTACTTGGAGCAATTGCTGTGCCAGCTGCATGGGAGCTGGAAACAACAGCAAAGCTCGTGCAGGGCCCGTGCCTCTCTCACGAGTGTGCAGACTGCGCACGACGCACGTGCACATCTCTGCATGCCACCTCGGCATCTGCAGGGAGAAGGAGCTGCGTAAACGACAACACATCAGTGTCCTTTGGGTGCACAGGGAGGAATCAGAGGCTGCTGCGTGCCCACAATTGCATTGCAGGCCCAGCAAAGCGGGTCTATGCACAAGCTCACGTCAGCTCTATCCACGCTCAGAAACCAAGCAGTGCTGCTGGTGCCTCTGGATTTCACTCCACCCACCACATATGAACGTCTTCCCCTCTTTCTTTAAGTGGATAAAGCCTCCTTCCTCATTTTAGTGCATTCTTTAAGTGAATAAAGCCTCCTTATGTGCATTTTAGTGAACCATTCCAGTGGTGATTTTCATCAATTAATATTATTTGAGAACTAGTGAATATGGTAAAAACAGAAAGGTTAGCACATAAAAAATGACCATTTCCTGCAAATATGGAAAGTATAATTAGCCTAGGCCTGATTCTGAATGCATAAGGGTGATCACAGGTGATCACACTTGAGTTCAAATTTCAAAATCAGACTTTGGCTTTCACATCCTAGCACCCAGTTTCATCTCTTTTCCTATGAGCAACAACTCAGATCTGCCCAGATAAAAAGGGTACACTGAGGCAGTGCTTGGGATAAGAGGCACTTGAGGAAAACTAGCTTGGGTCAGGAAGAAATAGGGCTGCATTAGCAGATGTATTTTCTGAGCAAACTACTTTCTGAGCAGATGTAGTTTCTGGGTTCTCTCTGCAACCCCTGTTATTAATAATTATGAATTTCCCTGTTATTTGGAAAATTCCCAAATTTAGACATAAGCTTAAAAGGAACTTCCTAGGATCATCAGCAGTTACAAGAGTCCTTTTGAAATCACTGAATATAAGGTCTGGATTGCTGATATGAGCTCATTCAGTGAACATGTTGCATTCCAGTCTTACTTGCACCACTCTCTTCTGGAGCGGACCTTGGCACATCATGCATCCTACATTTAAGTTCATAGACTCCTAATCATAAATGCAAATAAACCTACACTATATGCATGTACATGCAATGGTGCAGTCTGCAGGGACGGATATTTTAAAAATCCAATTAAGCTTGACACCATACATATTTTTTTCACACACAATTAAGTGACTGTCTTGTCAGTAATCTTTGTATTTCAGCCTGCAAAGTCATTGATTGTGACTTGAAAGATAAAGTTTAAAGGTTTTCTTCTTTTAAATGAGAAAAAAAAATTAATATTAAATGCTGCATACGAGAAAGAGAGTCCTCTGATTCTGGAGATCTATCTCTGCCTTGAAATACCAAAGTGTCTTAAATTTGAGGATCACATTGTAATCCCATATAATTAATGTTTGTCATCTTGCTGGAATTTGCCAGATTATCATTAGTTCATCTTTTGTATTTCCTCGCGAAAACCATTACTCAGTGAGTGAAACATAGGGAAATTATTTACAATTATACCGCCGCGAGCAGTTGGCTAATTCCATCCCCTAATTAGCACCACTTACATAAGTATAGGTATAGCGCTATAAATAATGGCATTAGCGTGTGCCACGCTGGCTACAGCTTCCTGGGACTCCTATGAAGCAGTGGCAGCTGCCCCCTCTGGTGGACTTTTAATGGGATTTTACTCAATCCATTTCAAGGGCTGGGTGTGTAGAAGTGAAGAGAGCAAAGCCCATCTCCTCCCTTGGATCTAGGCTGACGAATCTGTGCCTGTTTGGGAAGGAAAAAAGAATAATGCATTCCTAAAATGTTATCCTTTGGTCTCAGGCAGCATTTCTTCTGTCTGAGGCTTCCTTTCTTCCTTAATTTTAAGAACATTTGGGATGCTAGGAGGGGAAGAGGAATGGTGTTGCAATGCCAAGACGTACATTGAAATCAAGGAGCCCAGAGAGCATTATTCCTTAGGGCATTGCACTAAGCAGAAATGAACAGCTGCCATCCTAAAGCACTTCAAATATTAGTAACATAATAAAACACTTATTTTCATTGTTTCGTATGTTTTTCAGTTTGTTTTCACTTAGCGCTAGCCAGGATTTCCTGACGGAGAGCACGGAATTGGCTGGCAAATTCACCAGTCTCGATGTGCAAGTCCTTGTTAGAATGTTCCCAGCACCAACTGTCTGGAACCATTTAATAAGATGGGATTGCTGTTTGAATGACACATACAATCAAAATTCTCATTCGTTTTCAGAAACAAAAATCCATCTAATCGCCAGCAGAAGAGGATGGAAGTGGTTTTGAAGCAAGCAGCCCATGTTCCTGCATCAATTTAGATGCAATTCAAAATATAGGATTTGCCTTAATGGATCATCGGATCTTAATACAGGGGAAAAAATGAAGACCTGGGAAGGAGGTCTTGGCTGTTATTAAAAAAAAAAGGATGAAAAATCAGACAGGGGATAAAAAAAGATGTATTTTTGTGACTGTAACTAGAAAAAAAAATTACTATATACTGCGGGATTTCTCAAAACCCATCAGTAACTTGCTATATCTCGGACATTTTAGAATTGTGGCAGAAATGTTCCCTATAGCTCATGATCTGTTTTGCCAGCCAGGGTTTCAATGACCCATGCAAAACAACTGCACACTCTCCACACGATTATTACATCACGCCACTCTACAAGTGAGATCACAGAACCTTCATTACAGAGAAAAGCCTCCATCCACAGTGTCTTGCTTGAAGCAGCAGCCAAAAGGCACAGTTTATTGCTTTTGCTGCTATTTTAAAACATAAAACATAGATTGTTTCCAGCTCAGTACTTTCTCTTTTCCTCCTCAGTGTCATTCTCCAAGGAAAGTTGGTTTCTCCTTCCATTCTCAAATGTCTTTTTTATTTTTCTATTGTTTGCTGCCTACTCAATCTCTCACATCACCTCAACTTTTGATGAGGAATAATCTTTAAGAGAAAGAGATTCCAGAAAACAGATGTCCTTTTCTCTTTGCACATGTATTTAGTTCATGTGTCCATTAAATTGTGGGCTTGTTCAGGATGGATGGGTGTTTTCCCACATCCAGAGCTACAAAAGTCATAACGGGATCACGGGCCGGCACTTTGGGATGCCCAGTTCCTGGCTTGCAGCCTTGCAACAGGCTCAGCCACCCAACAGCTGGTGACATAAGTCAATTATTAACAGTCATGCTGGCAAAGGGGCTGCTAGATACGATCAAATCACACCTGGCACCAGTCTACAAAGCAGCCATGTGCTCGGGATGCTCTGCCTTGGTCTCTGTCAGAGGCAGAAATGACTCTGATTTGATCCTACTCACAGCATATCAAGGGATATCAAGAAGATTTGCTTTGATGAGCATCAAGGAAGAAAACCTGAACTTTGAAAATTACCTTTGTGTATGCGTGCATACACAAAAGTATACATAGGTCTAGACATATGCACATTCAGTGCTTTTCCTTGCAAACTTTAATGTCATCCCAGCACTTTTTATATACCAAATGTAAAAGGCAAAAGTTTGCTATTGTTTTGTTTTTATTCGCTCTTATCCGATTTTATATTTCCAGCATGTAACAAATCACAGGCTTACACCAGGATGTAAGCCATAAAAGCACTGCTTCATTACACACACAAATGTCTGGGATTAAAATTACAGGCTAGTGGCATGTATAAAAGGCAGATTATAATTAGTATCCATCCTCTTGAGGGATGAATCACAGCAGAATGTTATCAGTTTTGCACTAGGTTGTGGTCCAAAGCAAGTGCTGGTAACACCGTCGAGCACGAGCACTGCAGGGCTGGAGCATGTTCCCACATTTTAAGCCTAAAAGGTGACACTGCTGCCTATAAATTCCCTGGAAGTGAAGTTAGGATTTATTGAAGGTGATAGACAGGTTGTTCCAGAGCATAGTGATTAAGAAGGTCTGCCTCTGGTTGATGCATATCAGGAGAAATAAGGGAAAGAAAGCTGAGTAGAATTCCAGAAACAGCTACAGATCCAGACCTAACAGAATCGAACATTTCTGAGTTAAATAATTTTTGATATAAAACTCCTCGCTTTCTGCAATTTAAAATTTCAACAGGGAAATACTATTTTTCAGAGAATATATTCCTGGGAAGGACATGGAGAAAGATGGGAGAGTGGGCAGGAATACTTCTCAGCCCACCTGGAGCATTCACAAGGGCTTGAAGACTGTGTCTATCTCCACAAAGCTAAACAGGTTCTCTGAGGCTCCTGTCTCTTGCAGCACATAGATACTTTTCAGAGAATGTTTTTGAATTTAAAAAGAAAGAAAGGAGTAGATGAACAACTTGATGGTGAGGAGGAGACAGGAACATATCCCCATTTCTATACAGAGCAAAGTAGGAGACCTTCCAGCAGAAGATCTATAGATCACTCATTTCCATGTGAGCCCTCTCCACTGAGTACATTTAAACAATGACCAGTGTTGCTCTAAGCCTTGTAACATCTCTGCTGTTCTTAAGCACATTTCTCAGCTGACTGAACTTTTATTGACATTCAAGAAGCTGTACATGCTGTTGAATGCACATTACTCTTGAGTAGATGCTACTCCCTATACTTAGTCTATCTCTAAGAGCATAACGTACATACCCATGTAGATATACATGTAGTCGTACATGTGCTCACAAGACACATACAAATGAGCATTTCAATCTTAAAAACACCAGCATCTCATCTGTCAGTAATTCTGCCCTCCAGGGAGAGGCGTATGCTGACAGTGAGATGATTACGGAGGTGATTGAGCTCCGAGATGTATTGTTCCTCTGCTCAATAGTGCTGATTGGCAGTGGTGATTAAATGACTCAAGTGAGGGGAAGGGTATTCAGAGGCTGACCAGGCAGATCATGGCTGCAATCAGTTTAAGCATCTGAGAATAAGAGCTGGTTTAGTTCTTGAACAGTGCTGTAGTTCAGTGGGAAGACTGCTTGCTGCCTTGCTGCTGCTAGGGAACCAGGCGGGGATACACATCTTGTGTGGCTGAAACTGGAGCATGAAGTTGGCTCTTTTTCAAAAATAAAAAATTACCTCACCTGATGGTCCATGGGAAATCCAGGTGCCAACTCCTTACCTCCTAAAGATTAACCTGAACCCACTGTTGAAGGTCAGCGTCCAAAGAGGACATCTTTTTCGTTCCAGTTTTGTCACTGATTCATCTTGGATTTCCTCCGTAGTCACTCTCTACTTCTTGGCGTCCTATTGCTAGGAAGATAAGAAGTGTAATGACAAAAAAGAAATAAAAGGTGTCCTCACGAGCACTGCAGAATTCATGTAGCCATAGACCTACACCGTGAATGCACTGTCTTTAAAAACGCTCCTCTGGGTTGTTCCTGCTGGCATCTGAACCCTCTCTACTGGCCTAAAAGAACAACAACCTGTATTTGACAAGTGGAACAAATTAAGTGACTGTAAAATATCTGGCCTAAAATGCATGCATGTTAGCGTCACGTGCAAAGTGAGGATTATAGTGCAAACTCTGGGCAGAAACCTGGCTCAGCAGCAAGGACAAATGCCCCCCTTAATCAGTGCGACATTTCAGAGCTGGCTGCATCTTAAATCCCCTTCTGGTCTCCCTTTCCTTTCCTGACCAGGCAGCTCATGAATGAACATAACACATGAATATATAAACACCTCTATATACTTGGTGGATGTCATATTCAGAGACCAGCTCACGAAGAATCAAAACACTGCAGTCCTACAGAAATGCCACTGTGGTTAGGGGAGCAGAGCTAGATCAAAGTGCTCCCTCGGGGCTGAGCTCAATGATTGGAAATCATTTCTGCTGCCTTTGCAACCAAAAGCTCCCTCCGCATGAAACCATCTTTTCTCATAACAGTCCCACTCATGTTGGTGGAACTAAAGAAGTTAGCAGTTTGATCTGCAGGCAAGGGACCCGTCTTCTCCCCTGCATCCTTACTATTTCTTGTGCAAAAGACCTCAGTCCTTCATGTTTTGCTGTTGACCACTCTCTCTCTGCAGAAAGTCTTGTTCTTGTATACCGGCGGGTATGACAGGGACACTATTGGATCACATTCTACTGCTCTTTCTTTTCTTGAAACACCATCTCTCCACTAGCCCTCAGCCAAGGCTGAGACAACCTTGGTCAGTGCTGGAGACACTACAGGGACCTCACTAGGCCCTTACAAAGCTGGGGGATTAGCCGGTGAGACCCAAGGACTGACAGATAGAGACTAAGCACTCTGTAAAAAAGACCTTAACAACCATCCAGTTTCATTTTTTAGGCAAAGCAGAGGAAATAAGGAAGTCTTTTAAAAGTCATATTATACATAATTATTTCTGTATTTGTGTGTATGTTTAACCTCCCCTGACACCTTTTTTGTTATGATCTCATTTTCCATTTAATAGTGTAATTTTTTAAAGAAAGATGGGGAGATTCCCCACCTCCATCTTCCATTATAAGGGAAGATATCGCAATCATTACTTGCATACATTTTCCTCTATTTTTCCAATGTTTCTTAAAAAGAGTCTAGACCTCCTGCAAGGGTCTAAACTAATCATAAGCCATTGTAGAAATGACTGTGCACCAGTGTGAGACAACACAAAGGAATCAAAGCAAACAAAACATCTGGTTGCTTATATAAATATGCTGTTATATAAACCAACAATACAATCTCACTTGAACACTTCATTCGGTTCTTATCACGCCATCTCAAAAGCTATTCAAAAAAACCCAGCATTTGTTGAAATGAGCAGAAGTAATGGCTTTAGAGAGACTCGCATATGAGCAGAAAACACAAGAACTAGTAGAAAGTAATGCGAAATGGATAAAACACTGGAGAGGGACACAGGAGAGCTAGTTTCTCTTTCCCATTCTTTCATGAACTGCATGATCTCAGCTGAGACATTTTGCCTCTTTATTCTTCAGTTTCCTCTTCAGTAAAATGAAGAATAAATGACACTGAACTTTAGAAGACATGTTTTGACAGATTTGCATTTAAAAAAAACCTTTGAAAAGGCAGATATTGTTTGCTATGCATTGTGTATAATGGCATCCTCCTCCTCTCTGGCGTCTATTCCTCCATGGCCTTTCCCTGTCCCCCTTTAAAGCTGCTGTGTTGGCCACCACCAGAGACAGCTTTCTGACCTAAAGAAACGCTTTTCTGATCCTGCATGGCAACTCCTATCTCCAGTGGCAAATGTTTACTGAACTATAGAAAATCTCAAAACTGAGGGTGAAAGCAAAGAGAAATTTATGCATAACATGATACTCCAAGGAACACCCATCAAAATAGACTTCTAATTTAGAGACGACTGTCAAGTGCCCAGCAGGGTTGCTGTATCATGCTTCACTTTCCCTTCTGCAGGTTTTGCTTCATGACTTCCCTTATAAGGCAGAAAACAGATGAATTATTTTAACAATCGCTGCCTTTAATTATATTTATAATTATATCATCACAGCCTGAGCTCTTCCCTCAGCTGTCACACCAGGCTAGCCAGCGCAAAGGTGATGCATTCATGGTCCCCAGAGAAGAGTGCTAGTTGTGTTGTTTTATAGAGAAGTCATGTATAAACCTTCCTCATCCCATGATAGGGTCACATATCTTCATTAGGAGTGATGAGAGAAGAAAATATTATTACCTGAAAGTCCTTCGGGAATCTTCTCCTGGAAGGGAAACCATTTCTCTCTTTTGCTCCTCAGACCTCAAGAGGAAGGTGACTTGGCCATTTTTATAGGCACTGCAGGCCTGGGTCACATGCCCAGACTTCATCTATCATTGAAGTCTTCCCCAGGAGCCTCCAACTTATTCCTGCTCTACTTTGCTCTACTGTTTTTACTTTAAGGAAGCTTAACTTAAACAAAGAGGAGGTTTTATCATGGGCAGCCAGCACAGGTAAGGTTAAGGGAGGTTTTTGAAAACCTGAGGTGAGTCTAGCATTGACTAGGACATAAATGGAGCCTTATGCAGGACAGCCCAAGCTGACAGTTCTTGTCAACCACAACTTACATGCTTATCACCACAAGTGGAGAGTGGAAGAAGAGAAGGAAGGGCATGGGCTGAGCGGGGAAGCCTTGCACAGGGTTGCAAACTCTCTGCAAAGTGCAACTGCCCTTGCATACCCACACAACTCCCAGGCCTTGCTGCCAATGAGTTCCTTCCTTCCTTCCTTCCTTCCTTCCCTTCTTTCTCTCATGTAAACTTCACAAACTGCAAAAGCAAAGCCCTTCAATATTAAAACGTAATTAATAATTTCACTGTAATTAATAATAAGCTGGTAAGACATTTGAACCCTTTCTTGAACAAAATCCATTAATATTATGCTGTGTCAAGACTGCCTGCACTGGTCTGTCTCAGAAGCAGTGATCCTGCAACTGGCTGTGAGCCAGGAGCTGCAGAAAATATTGCTTTTTCTTCCCATCAGAACTCTTTTTGACAAGCCTCTACAAGGCAGTAGTAGTTCTACTCACAGGGCACCACCAGCTCCTACTTTCTGGATCCTGTCAAAGATCCTATCAAACAAAAAAGCAGACACAGACATAGATGAGCCAGTGGCCTCAGTTAACCACCTTTCCACCATTATCCATCCTTTTCAGGCTGCCCAATCAAGAGGGCTTTAAAAACAATTTAAAGGAGGGCACCAAGTGGTTTGACATCTCCTTCAAAGGAGGATGTTTCTCCAGCAGACCAACATGACTCACCCACCAGTCCCTGGACACAACAGCATCTCAAGGGAGGAGCACCATTCACATCCATGCTTTGTAACCTTTGGAGCATCCTGGGAAAGAGATCCCCATAGCCTGTGAGATCATCTCCCTGTCCTCTGCACCAAATACATGTCATTGCCACAGTGACAGCTAATTACCATGGGATGGCGGCCTCCTTGTTGACCTGATGCCACCCACACTGCGCACTGGACGAGCAGGTTGCCTTGGACTTGGATGTTTTGCATGCTGGAAGCACTCGGGCTATGGAGGCTTGCATGTAGAAACCTCCCATGGAGGCACATTCAGCCTTTAAGATTTTAGGCTCAGAACTCAGATTACTGGGATGTTTTGCCACCCACAGACCCCCACACACCTGCAGTCACAAGTCACACTATCTTAGTCAGCGGGCAGCTGAGCAAGCACTATTCTTCGGTATTGAAGCATCTTAAACCAAGACTTTAGCTTTACCCTGAAGCCAACGGAATTAATCAATTCCTCCTTGGCACTGAAATAAAGCTCTCTTTCTGCTAGGTGGGTCAAAAAAGCACAATCTATTTCTGCCGTTCTATTCCCATGAATTCTATGACAATAAGTTGCAAGATTACAGGGAAGGCAGAGCTAGCGGCATGCCTTGCTTTATGAGGGGGAAAAAACACACACACAATTTATTTTTCATTGCTTTATGATGAATATGAATTCAATTACATGCAGAAGAGAGCTGCGGTAGTCAGTCAGAATTATACTCAGCTAGTAGTGAATATAATAGCTTTTAACAAGGGGAGCTTATCATCAAGGTTCAGACAAGCTTGAGTCTGTGTTGCACCTGATGAACCTGCACAAGGAGACAATGACTATCACAGCTGAGAATTAATCTCGCATCTTCATGGCTTGAGGAGGGAGGGGAAGAGGGATGTCAGTGCAGCCCTCTGGTCTTCAAACCACACACACACGTCAGGACAGCAGCCACGTGCAACAGGCAGTGGAAGGACCATCCATCAGAATATGAACCCCTGCAACAAGAGCAGCACAAACATTTGTCTCCCTTCTTGTTTCTGTCATTTTTCCCAACAGCTAAAATGCATCTCTCCCTGTACCTGTCTGGAAGTGTTTCCAGCAGCAAGGTTAAATGTTGCCCCCTACGCTTGCAAACTTAGGGGTCATTTGTGCACCAAACAACTCAACTTCACCCTTGATTTGACCAGACATCCAGGAAGCCTTTCTACAAATGTGTCACCACCAAAGCAGCCCAGCACACAGTATGGTGAACAATGGTGCAATCATTCGCACCCCAATCTGTGTTGATCAGAATCTGGATCACTTTATTTCTCAAGTGAATGCCTTATATACTAACACAATCTACTAGTGCTGATTAGCTCTTGGATTTGTGGCCTTGTGGATGCCAGCAAGGAGCTGGCCTTGTGCCACATCCAACCACCTCTAAAATAAGTTTCACATGAGAGCAGCAAAGGGAGGAACGGCATTCACTGGTCCTTCATGGTTATGGGACAGCACTGTTCTGTCTCGAGCTGTGTTATCTCCCATACCTGGGTATGAACCTGTGCATGTTTTAGTTTATAAGTCTTGAATCACTCTGAGACAACTACCAGCACTGCAGGACTTGGAGAAGGGCTTTTAAGGCTCTTTAAGTCCTTCTAACTGAGCATCCACAGATATTAGTACATCTGTGCTAACCACAAGGTTTCTTCTAGCAAGAAGAAGAAATGAACACCCTAGCCCTGAGAGAGCAAGGAGATTCACTGCAGGCCTGGGTCTCTGGTTGAAAACACAGCTGGTCCTGAGACTGTCCTGCTTAGGACTTCCAGCACCACGTCCCTCCATCTACTTGCTTCCTAGGAGCAGCAATTCTGATGGCATCTGGTTTCCCCAGGTGCCACAGCAGCACCAAGAGAAATCTCTACCAGCACTCCTAGGGGAGGAGGCATGAAGAGACTATATATCTTTGTCGATCTCTTAGTAAAGCAGTGCTGAGCAGCTAGGCTATATAACTTGACATCACTTCTAACAGAAGCCCTGAAACACCTCTAGAATCAGGTGCAAAAGTGCATACGAGCATGGCCTGCCACCTGGCAAAGTGGCCTTCGAGTAGAGGACCTCAGCAGTGACAGGTCCAGCCAAGCAAAGGGAGAATGCATCAAATGAGAAGGGTCAGGCGGCAGGAATCCTGGCAAGGATAGGTGATCTAACAGATTTTTAGAAGAGATCAAGCTATTAATGACCAATCCTGGAGCTGGGCTGGATTACCCAGGGGATTACCCACGGGAAGCTGTCAGGGCCACGCTACCTGGGAGAAGCTGGCCTGCCTTTCTCTATGTGCAGCACACACAAAACTTGCCCTCTTTCCAGAGCACAACCTTGTTTCTGCAGCAGCTGTCTGTGGAGCACTTCTCAAATCTCACACAAGAATAATAATTTAAAAATTCCTTATCTTTTTTTTTTTAATCAAAGCATTTCATGGACATCTGTAGGATAAACTTTGCATTCTGTTATGTGTAGAAGGTTAGTGTTGCTACTCTCTCTTTACAGGGGGCAAGCATCACTTTTGGCCAAACTTATTGAGAGAGACTGGGACTCGTAAAAAACCCTCCCATATATGCTCCTCGAGGCATTTACATCTATTTGCTCCTTCTCATCAGCTTAGATGCTCCACAGCTATGACACACTATGACGATGCTTTCCAGAGGTGGTTATGCATCACTTGGAAAGTATTTATCATCAGGGCTGGGGACACTGTCAAGCCTTTGTCCAACTGCTGCTATCAATTGACCATGTGGCCCAGCAGAGAGGATCTAGGTTTAATACAGCATTCAAAGCATATGTCTGCAAAAAAATAAATAAAAACTCCACAAAAACAGATGCCACTTAATCTCAGTGCATCCTTTGGCCTTTTTTCTCTGTGCTCATACCCGAAGATATAGCTCCAGCCAAGAGGAAGGCAGCTGGTCTGGGCTCAGGGTCACTTGTCGCTGTCCCCCTTTCCCAGGCCACCCTTTATCCAGGCAAGTGGACCACATCCCTGTCCTGAGGGCTAAAACCACGCCGGCAGCTGCAGGAATCGGGGCTCAGCTCTAGAATCCGGCCGCATCATTACACAAAATCTATGAGCTTGAATTCTGCCATCTGCTCACCGGCCTTGATTGAGAGTGCAGGAATTACATTAAATTACCTGATTATGTGAAGGCTGACAGATGATAGCAGATATTACAGCCAAGGCTGAACAGGAGTTTGGCCATTCCCGTCTCTACAAGAGGAGTCAGAGTTTTGCCCTGGTAATAACAAGCCCTGCAAGTTTCTTCTTTAGAACTGGTTTTTACTGAGGAAGGAGAAGAAAACATACAAATTGCACATAATAAGTGGAACACATAGAAAAAGAGCCAGCTGCACTCACAGATGTTACAATACAACCAAAGGTGCTTCTCTATTTTCTCTGCTCCTAGAATAAGCCGTATACATCTGATGAATAATGCAACAGATTTCCTCTATAGAATTAATACCACACAGTCCTTTCTGACTTGCCTTTAATCACACTCAGCACCCAGTGGGCCCGGTAGGCAGGTCAACATTATTCATCTACCGAGGCAACCTCAGTGGTTGTCAGCCATCCCAATCATTCACAGCTTTAACATCACAATTTGGGGAACTAAATCAAAATCTGTGGGCAACCCCTGTGAGCTTTCCTCCTCACCGGGGGCAAGGTTTGGATTAATGTCAATTGACATTTCGCATTACACTTGAATACAACCGCTGTTTACAAATCATGCATGTAGGAAAAGTCTTTGCCTTAGTAGACCGTTTCACACAGCTTAGTTCCAGTGATACTACAATGTCTACCTGTATCAGTTCATAGAAAACCAGAGAATTTCACTCACTTTAAAAAAGGGTGACTTAATGACAGGTTTGACTTTACCAGTCCATTAAAATACACATATATTATTTATTCTGACTCTCTTAGATACCTTCTGCTAGTGGTGTGAATGGCCTAGTTTCAAGTATCCTGTCACTCTGGGCGGGACTCAAGGCTGAAATCCAGCCTCTTCCCAGAAACTAATGTACACAAATGTATCTGTGACACTTCAGAATTAGGGAGAAAAAGAGCTCTGATGTGGTTGAATTCTAAAATGAATTAAGATTTCCAAAAAAACAGATTTGAAAGGGGCCTCCCCTGGTCTGATTGGTGCTAATTCAGACTAGGACACAGCAAAGCACAGGACAATGAATCTGTGGCTGAGGAAAGGGCAAGACAAACGGAGGTTAGGGGGATAATTATTTAGAGAATCTGATTGCCTTAATGTGTTTTGTTCAGAAACATTCCTCCACAAAACAGAATCATTTTCATAAATCAAAAGAGCCTTGATGTGCCTTCCTGAGATGTAGCTGCCGGCATTCCTCTCCATCCGCTGGGCTTCCAAAACAAACACCGTGTCCAGGCTCTGCCCTTGCAGCCGCTCCTGCCCGAATGAGGGGCTGGATTCATGGCACGGGATGAGCTCCAGCCACAGAGCTGTGGGGGCAGAGGAGGGCACGCAGCATCTGAACATCCAGTGCTCCCTCAGGCCACGGGGGCAGCTCTGGCAAACACAAAGAAATGCTGAATTAACTGGAAATGACATATTTTGATTTGGTTTAATGTGCCAAGATAGTTCGATCGGGCTCCACTAGACTGGAATGATATATTTCATTTAAATCTTCTTGACCAAACAGAAAAATCTATTCATTTCCTTTAAAATCATTTTTTTCCCCCATGGAAAACCTGATTCTTGCAGAAACTACATTTTTCATATATGCAGACACCTGAGCACCTCTAATTACCACATATCGATGAGTTTGCTAATAGACTTCTTAGAAGCTATCGAACCTGATTCTCAATTACAGAAAAGTCACTCTCCATCCCCCTTCTCCCACAGAGCCATAAAATTCTCATTATGCACAGAGGGAATACGTTTCCGCCTGCTCACAACGTGAAGGGCAGAGATGAGAGGAGCCTGATGTACATGGGGGTTCACAAGCTGACCCCCCTTCCAACCAACCCACAGCTTCTCCTACCCTGGAGCCTTGGGGCAACACCAGGGGGGCAGGTTGGAGGTGCCCTCTGAGCACCTCCAGCCAGTCCTGGGACCCCAACTGCAGCTTTACTGTCTCTATGGATGGAAAAACCTAATCTTGAGGCAAGCTTAAGAAACATATCAGGATTCAGCACATGCCTAGCCAAGCATACAGGGACTGAATCACCAAAAACGCATCGTGGGGCAAAATGGGAGCAGGATTGGACCACGCACAATACACAAACTATCACCACACACAGAGCTGTAGCTGACTGTCCTGCAAGCACTGTGCAAACCCCTTGGATTTCTTCAAATCTTACCTACTTTGGCTTTCCTTTTTTTTTCTTTTTTTATTTCTCTTTAAAAAGTCAACAAAAAAGTGCAGAAAAAGTGGCAAAGTTGGAGAGGTGGGCTGGGGGAAGGAGATCTTAAACATGTCTTGAAAAACATAAATAAGCTTTTCCAGTCCCATAATGAGCCATATATTTGTCAACCAGTCTTTATGGGAAGGTGGTAAAGAAGATTTCCAATACCTTGTAGTGACATATATTCCCAGCAAGGAACAAAGTTTTAACCAATTTTTGAATTTTAAAATTATTGATAGGAAGGATTATCACAACCAAGAATAACTTAGTGCAGAAGGAAATTGATTTCCAGTCTCCTAATAATTTATTTTACATTCTTTATAATCATATTCCAAAAAGCACATATTCTACAGCAATAAATATCCTTGAAGGAGTCTCCTTGTTTACCCTCCTCACAGCAATCTTTGGTCTTGCTTAATTTCATAGCCCAAAGCTGCTTTGGGATTTAGGTGGATTTTATGTTGTGCCTTTCTAAGACTACAAGGCATCAAAAAGCTGCTGTTACATCCCCTGCCAGCACAAGTGGATGTGCTACCAGTGCTCTCTCTACTGGAAACTCTCCCCTATTTCTTAATATGCACTTTATTGTTCAACACATGGAACATTCAGGTTCAGTCCTGAAGTACCTCTGAGCCACAACTTGAAACATCTTTGTTCTTGCTTGAAAAAGCAAAGCAAGTGCAGCTAATTAGGGCCTTTTTTTTTTTTTTCCCCTTCACATTGATTCATCTGCAAAATATGCAACCACCTGCATGATTGCAGGGCATTCATAAACAGGCTGGAAATCATCCCTAAGTCACTTCAGCCGTGGTCTAAGCTTTCTCTCAAAAGAGGATAGATGGCTATGAGAATGTAAGTTTGGAAAAGGTTTCCTATGACTGCAGGTACCACAGTGCACCCCTGCCCTTGTGAGACTGCTGAATCTAGCTTCAGGTCAGGCTTGTGCCCAAGCAGATTTGCATCTCACTTTGGGAAACCTGCTTCTCCTCTCTGCAGACTGTGCCCTAAGAGTGTTGCCTCTTTGAGCTGTGCTCCATCCACAGCCCAGGCCAGAGTGCAAGGCAGAAGGGCTTTTGCAAGGAGCAAAGAGCTCCTCATTTGGCAGGAAGACCCAAGGATCTCAGGTTCATCTGCTCCCACTCTCCGCTTAGCCTGGGGTTTCAACAACTGGAAGCCAGACTGCCCACCTACCTTCTGCATAACCTTGAACAGGCTGCACTTATCTGCTCTAAAGGAGAAGATCGCCACTGAGATTTGGCCAGAGGCCAAACTCACAGCCTGACCGTGCCGTTCACTTGGTGGAATATTCTGAGATTCATCCTGGTGGTAATTCAGGGGCTTTAGCTGCTGGGCAGATTTTGAGTCCAAGGAAAACGGGCCACAGGGATTGTGTCTGTCCTCCACATATCCACGTTTTAGGAGCGACTTGAGGGCTGAGGCTGGGAAGACAAAACGTTCCAAGGATCTTCAAAGGACCTTGTTGTTAGCGCCTGCTCTAGCAGATGGGGCTTTCAGCAAAGCCTGCCCGTAAGGGCAGGGTGGATGTGCAGATCTGGCTTTGGGGATGCTGCAGGCTGCTACTCCCAGCACAGCTAAGCCGAGGTAAGTGTTAACATAATTCCTGTGTTTCGGTTTATGCCTGTAAAATTAATGTTATTCTCAGGAGTTGCAGTGCGGCTGCAATATGCTTAAATACTTCATTAATGAGGGCTCTCTAAGTACCACAGAGACGAGCAAGATTTTGGAGGGGCAGAAGTCTCCGTGCCTTTCCCATCTCCACTAGGGAGAACTTCAATTCACTGTCCAATTTGCAATTACTAACAGAAGATTTTGCACATGGAAATGGATTTGCTTGCACAGTTTGTGCCTCCATCTAATTGTTTTTAAACTTTGCATCTCAGGAAGAATTAGCAATCATGCTTTGGGGGATCCCTCTTCTTATAGTCATTTGGTTTTTTAAAAAAATAAACTTCATGTAATACCCCATATGTTTCTTTCGCTTTCAGGGGAGCATAGCAGAGTCATTCTCTAACTAATACTTGTTAATTCACAGAGCACATCAATCTATCGGATGAGGCATTTAGAGTCTGTTGTAGATGTTAAGGCAATTTTTTCCCTACTGGGAAAAGTTACATAAGATATAAATACAAATCTTGTTAACATTATTATTTTTTAGTCTTTTTAGCCATACAAGTAAGGAATAGATTAATCTGCTTAGGGCTTTTCTGAAGAAAAAAAAAAGGAGCAAGAAAATTACAGGAAGAAATATGAATAGGACGACTGAGGCCAGTATTTACATGGAGCTACTTCCTTCTGGTCTTGCTAGGGCTGGTTCAGCAATGCTAGGGAAAATGAGGTGCAAAAGTAGCATCCTGATAGTTCTCCGCTTCAACTAAAGCCACCTCAAAGTTTCTCCAACAAGTATTGATAGATGACCTCAGCCATAGGCCATGGCATCATCCAGGATACATCAACACCATTCACTTTGATGTGCCAGCCCCATTGACATCTGCTTGCAAGTCCTCTTTTGCAACCCTAAATGTGAGACAGAGGCAATGAACTTTCCAAAGGTCTGGCCTATGCAAACAACCAAATCTCAGCTATTTAAATTGTTATAATTAAAAATGGCATTCACTCTGCTTTTCAAGTGTTCTTAAATCTTCTTACTCAGGGAAATAAGATAAAACTATCTCGCTGTACTCAGTTACCTTAATCATTCCTAATAGCCGCTACCCTTCTGAGGAAAGGTGTTAGGTACTAAACTGCTTTCTCCTAAAATTTCACAGATGAGATCTAGGCAATCTCTATGGTATGTGCAGAAAATCAGAGAGAAGCCCCAGAACTCGCTCACTGCAGCACTTGTCTCTTCAGTTTTGCTTCCACAAAAGCCTCTCAACTCATTTTCTTCAAGGGACACTGACTTCCTTTCCACTGGCCTCTCACAAGCTTGTAATCTGGAGTGGGGTCCTAAAAATAGAAGCACGACCCTCACATCTGTGTCACTCTAATGTCAGTAAAAACAGGGCATGGAGTGTTTTACATCAGAGTCTCATTCCCTGGAATAATGGAGGATCATCCCTTGCTGGTCATAAGTCACAGATGGCAGATGTTCAATTTTATCCCCTTTAGCCACTGGCAGTGGCAAATTCAGAGCTGCTACAAAGCAGAAAGGCTCCGTGCACCATCTCTTCGCTTTGGGAAATCCCAGCTGTCTGCTCTCATTCATTTTTTTTTTGAAGCAATCTTTAATCTTTCCAAAGTTCCCTTCAGGCTTTCTGTTCCAAGGCTCCAGCTAGAAGAATGTCTTCACACAACCTTAAAGTCCAGAATGGCAATGCAACCTCAAGGCACCAAGTGACAAAGTGAACATGAAGGATTAAAAAAAAAAAAAAAAAAGAAAGAAAGATAAGATTAAAGGTTTTAAGAAGTTTAAAACTCAGCCTACTACAAA
>JAVCKT010031553.1:0-13427 GCA_032273925.1 Rhynchotus rufescens | reverse complement strand
TGAGGTTGTCATCTCTATGTTCATCTCCTTTTTTTTTGTTTAGTTTTTTATTCCTGCCAAGGCTGTATATATCCTTATATTATTCTGTTTGCTTGTTTGAAACCTTCCTCTTAAATCACGCTATCACATTGAATAACAGGTAAATAATGATAGCTGAACCTTGAAAATGTCTATAATAGGATGCCCTTTGAAATCCAAACTTCTGCACTTCTTTCCAGTCAGCAATGATGAAAAAAAATCTGCATCTGTTAATAATCTGAGGAAAAAGGAGAGGTAGCAGGTTTTCAGAGTATAAATGACAGAACTCTTTTATAATGATTTAAAATATCTTGCCTATAGAGGATTTCCAGTAGGAAAAAGAGTAAGGGCAAGATAAGACTCTTGTATTTAACTAGGCGGAATTCATAAAAATTGCCTTTTTGGCAATTGCTATTTATGGCAAAATTGCGATATGAAGGTAAAAATGTTTGTGGTAGAGAAAGAGATAATAGACCATCCTGGAATCTATTTTCAAAGATACTGAAATCTGAAGGATAGATAATGATTCTGGAAACAATAAGCCCCAAAACTTTTATCGTATGAATTTTAAACAGAATCATCTGATACTATAGCTATCATTTGATACTATAGCTAGAATTGAAACAGTCAAGTTTTCTTCAGTGAATAATTTCTTTCCTTGTTATTTTTAAAGTACTTTTACAGAGCTTAATGATATATGATAGGGTTCTATCTCAGGATGTTTTCACTCTAGCCTTACTTCTTAAAACACTGACAATTTTTCTCCAGAACTACAAAAATAAGTACGCAGTTTAAAATTTGCTTCATTTTGCCGGGTTTGTAGCTAGGCTGTTTTTTTCTTTTCTGTAGTAACTTTCATCTTTATTTAGGCACTCTTTGAACCTTAAACAAAAAATATGGTAATAAGTCAGTTGTTGTTGGGGAGTTCTGAGAAAAGGGATATGGCTTCTGTAATTATGATCCTTTTGACTGGTAGAATTTGTAAGAAGAAAGTTAATTTTAAAATGAGATAAAATATATTTACCAAGGGGAATCAACTGCTTGTGACTAGTAATTATTCTTTCTAGGATCATAGAAAACTGTAATTACATGAAGGAAAATAAATCTTGTGTCATGCTACACAGAAGTTTTACAGATTTAACCAAGAATGATCTTAACCAGGGTTCCTAATGTACTAATTTATTGCGCAAACACTAAGATTTTACTAAAAGGTTTAAACCAAAATCATGCATTTTTTTTCTCATAAGTGTGTCTTTAGCCTACACATGTTGAAAGCATATGTAGATGTATTTTAGAATAGTAATATTACTTCTAGAAGAACTTTAATAGATTTTTGAAAATATTAGCTTCTGTAATACCATGAAACCTATAGACTTGTATTCCTGATGAATCTCATGATGCTAATCCTGACAATATTGTTTCTTTGAACCTTCAAACCTTTGCAAATACATGAATATGTAAAAATCAAAAAGATAAGTAGAAAAAAATACAACTTTCCAACTTTCCCACTGGCCTCACATAGAGGGACTCCTTTGTTTCCTGAAATTCTGTTCCTATTTCTTGGCACAAATATTTGTTCGTTTCTTGCTACGATAATCAACAAGAAGAGAAATGAGATTCAAAGGCTTCCTTCAGACACAATTAATTCTCACTGTTCAAAAACCAGAAAGATCCAAAAATGGATCATGAATGAATTTAATATTTATTCATGTCTTCCCAGACCATGATCCATTTTTTTCTCCTGCCTAATACATGACTCATGACTCTTCATCATTGTCCCTGGACAGATCACCCTGTCAGTCAGTTGAAAGTGCCCATTTCACGTTAATAGTATGCTAATTTATGATGCTTGCAATGTGAGCCATCATCCTTCTAAAATAAACGTTGATAGAGCTTTTCATCTCAAAGCATATCTAGTAGCACTTATTTTGACTGTGTTACAGTTTCAAACACCATGCTTCACCATGTTTTCATGAGTCAGACATTCGTTTACAAGGTTCTTATGATTGTTTTTCTTTTTTTTTTTAGTAAACTGATTAATATCTCTGGGATAAAGAGCTAAGATAAAGAGTAGGCTAAGAAAATCATGGCTGGATAGCTGCTGTCAGTATCTGTATGCTTTCACTTCACTTAAAAACACTTCATACTTGATTCATAATGCAGTTGCGTCCACAGAGACTGAAACTAAACTTTCATTTTTGATATAAATGTGTCTAACCAGTATTAGGCGAGCTTTAGTGGCATGAATAATATTGATCTTAGACTCATAGCCACTCTGAAGCTATCCCTGAAAAATCATCTAGCTATTTGTAAAGAATATCTTAGAAACTTAAGAAGATTTATTCAGCCATTAAATCCTCATCAAATGCACACATTTAATAGGATTTTTTCTGTTCCTAATCTCAGCTCAACAGACTTAGTCCTTCCCTTGTTGCCATTATAATTTATGTGTAATCTTAATTTGACAACTTCAGTCTAATAGTGCACTCCGTCCTCTAACGAAGTTTAATACATTGTGCTGCATACACTCCTAACACAACATTCATCACTTGAACAAAAGATGTGTGGCCCTGTTCAAATACCCTCCAGTGCAGGCAATGACTTTTCCCAGTACAACCACATTCTCAACATCATATATCAGCCTCACTTGGTAACAGCTGACACAGATAGGCTGCTACTGTTCTTTCTAGAGTGAGCAAATTTTTGAAAGAATTTGTGCTATTTCAGTGTTTTTTTCTGCATTCTTTTTACTACCATTAGCAGGTGAGAGGCTGATTTATATATTTTTTAATACTATATTTCTTTTTTCAAGTAGATATGTTTTAAAGATCTAAGGAAGTGCAAGCTGAAGTGTGTCCTGTAAAAGAATGCAGTGAGATATTTCTTACTAGCATGGTCAGAGATACCAGGATAGTGCTATGTATTCTTTGCCAATTTCCCTCTGCTCTCATTGACAAATGAAAATGATCATAACAGTTTTGTAAAGGCTTCACTGTGAACGGAATATTGACAGCTGAGATGTACTGCCCTTCCCAATTATGTTTGCTTAGAGTTGCCCTGTTCGATCTGTCCAAGGATGGCTCTGCTTTTTGGTAGCTTACACATAATAAGAAGGCTGATCGAAAGTGTTGTCAGTTTTCCTCCTGTAGGAAGAGATCTGCACTGTGGATTGAATAGGAGGCCTTGTTATCCAATCATTCCTAAAAAAACAGCAGTTCTTGCTCTATCTGGACAAACTTCACGTGATATTTTGGGAGTCTGTTGGTTCAGTTGTTCTTGAGGAATGCCAATGAAGTTTTGTAACTCTCTGACCCTTCTGGGACAAAGATCTAATTAGGAAGTGTTGCTTTATATTTCTATGCATTTTCTGTCATCCTTTGTTACAGACCAACTTTGGATAAAAATACTGGGCTTGGTGTACCTTTGGTCTGAACCTGTATGACCATAAGTTCAGGTATACTTTTGTTGACTTATTTCTTACCTTTCCAAATTGTCTTATATATTTTTAAGGGGGAAGAGGAATGTAGCTCTGTGATAAATAGCTTGGGAATTATCAGGAGATTTACAGAGCTGTCACATGTTTATGTAACACGGTGTTGAACAAATATTTTTCTCCATGGAAGATTGAATATAAAGCCACCGGGCATTACTAAAACTTGGAGAGCTGTTAAAAACGTGTATCAGGAAGAACTCTTGGAAATGCTGCAATAGCTTACACACAGCAGAATAACTTTTTATTTAGTCATGCATGCTAAATTGTCCGTCATGTGTGACTAAGCTAACATATAGTAATACTCAACAGGAATAGCAGGGAGGAGTATGGCCCATCCTGGGATGCAGTATGCTTCTCCCATCTTAAACCAGCCATCCTGCTTGTAAGAAATTGTGATCTTGTCCTACGGGCTGTATTTGTTAGCTGTAACCCATAGCTGTGGATAGTCAGTCTTAAAAAAGGGATATGAACTGTGGGGTGCCATACTGGGTCTCATGTAAGATGTTCTTTTGAAAGGACAAGTTAATCAAAGGTGCTGTAGACTAACTATTCTGTTTTACTTCTCCTCATGTATGTATGTATGTATGTATATATAGCTTCAGCATAAGAGAATACAAAAAGAATATAAAAGAAGTCAATAGTGGAGAATATTGTATATTAGAAAAAGGATAAGAACATGGAGAGTAGTTTAGTATATATATAAATAGCAATTACAGGCAGATTTTAGCATTAATTAGGCTAATTAGTCAGACAATCAGGAAATACAGGATGTATGGGGAAGAGAGGAGTTTATTGGCCAAATAGCTAATAAACATATTTCATACTTTCTTTAGATTTAAGATATGTAATTGTATATGGTTGCATTCTTTATATTAAGATAGGTGACAAAGAAAATAAAGTAAATATATCAAACTCAGTTAAATAAGAGGTAATTGTATTTTTATAACAATGAGCCTGTGTTCATGCAACAATGTCAATGCTTCTTTAAGAACAGTTGTTGAATATTGCAAAATTAGATAAGATTTTTGCCCAAATATGCCTTGCATATATATGTGTATATATATATATTTTATTCTGTATCCACGCTCTAATCACTTCTCTAACTTTCATGACATTGTAAAATATGAACTTCCAATATAATTTTTTTTATTATTTATACATTCATTATATCTGATGATGGATTTAGTAAATAATTTTTCAAAGTTGAGTGTTTTTAGAGAGGTATCCTTGAACTTTTATGATATCTCAGTTAAAATATGGAAGTCTGCATTTTCTTGTTGACCAGTTCAGAGGTAGAATAACAATATGGATCACGGCTGAAAAGTCTACTCTTTTATAAAGAAAGTGGCAGTTGAATCTGCAAGACATAGTTTTCCACCAAGCTAGCTTTTTCAAACTGTTCACAGCATTTTTATTTTTGTTTTGATAGTTAAGTCAGTAGTTTTTATTGCAACTCATTAAAATTTCTTAAATAAAAGTGAGAAAAACTCTAGCAGATTACTGTTGAAAAACACAGCTGGTACAAAAGGATTTAGCAAAAAGACTGGTTTTGAGATTTCTCATGCCTTTTGGCTTGTCATCATTTAACCTAGCATCACTTTTGCAAATTTCAAGTTTCTTTCTCAAATAACAGTTAAACACAACCTTGTTCAGTCTTTACAAAAGAAGACATGTACATTTAGCAAGTAGAAGTATATCTTGTAGTTTTATGGAGAAGTTCACCATGAAGGAAGGGAGAGTTCACTAATTCCTTCAGAGGAAGCTTTTGGGAAAGAAGTTTTGAAAAGACATTCAATTACAAATGCTCCTGGGCCAAAATTCATCATTCAGAAAGCTAGGAACCAGCTCATTATTTTTTAGAAATCCACCCAACTGCCTTTCCTTCAATCCATTTTCTTGCTTGACATTTCCAAAACAGAAATGTCACCAAATTTTTGCCAGGGGAATAAGGAAATATTAAGGTCTTTCATCATCTTGCTGAGGTATATAAAACAGAAGCCCAGTTGTCCTAAGATGTCATTGAGAATCTAGGGAAGTGAAGAAAGACACTTCCAGAAGGTGATTTATCCGTCTCTACATTCACCTTTGACTTAGAGCACCTAAGTGGAGCAAAATGAATATGAACTAAAGAAACCAGCTACAAGCTCAAAAGAGTAAGGAAGCTGCCTTCTGTCTTTTAAGTCTCTGCAGCTGAAGCAGCAAATTGTATCAGGACCTCGCAACATTACTTTTACAGTTTCAGAGTTTTGCTGTATGTTGAGGATATTCCCTGTTAGGGAATTCATCAGCTTTTTCTGCTCTGTGTATTTGTGAAAGAGTAGAGTACAGTGCAATATTTCCCTCTGATATTTTTGTATTAGTTTGACATGCTTAGATACCAGAATGAATTACTTGAGAAGTGAAATTAAAAGGAGTGGAGTAGTAGGAACCAATCGTTCACTGGTAGGGCTAGCAGGTTGCCTCATACGTCCACTCTTTGAATATGTGCTTCTTACTCAGTCATTTCAGGGACTGAACTAAGGAAGAAGGCTGTTAAAATCCAAGGTCTGTACCTGAGGCACTGAAGCAAATGAATCTGCTGATAAGAAATCACAGAATCATAGAAATGCACATGGCCACCCAAAACTGTTGCAGCAGCATTAGCCAGGGCTTCTTTCTCTGCCCTCCAAGTACCTTGAAGTACAAGTTTAAGTCATTGCCTAAAAGAAAGTTTTGACAGTTACCTGTCTCAGGAGGTTAAAAAACTTGTGCTTCTCCCTTTATCATACCCAATGTATTAAATATATAAGACTGGAAACAATTTGGTGAAGAAATGTGCTATTCACTGTTTCTTTGCACACTCCCATACATCTGAGACTTTTCTCTGGACTTAATTGCATGGCAGTAATCAGAAATAAATTAAATTATTAAGGCACCATAGACATGAAAGCAACAAGGGATCAGAATTACATTTTACATTTTTAAACCATGCATTCTCTTTGTAGCCCCTGGTGAGCAGGTACTCTCTGTTTGCACATCATGTGAATCATTAAACACAACTACAGTTGAATAAGTGTCTTCATACAAACAAGTGTGACATCCATCCAGAGAAATGCTTGATTCTGTCATTATTGATTTTACATACTACCATGTTGTTCCTCTTCAAGAACACTCCTGAAACCACAACAACATATTTCAGCAAAAATATATGCACTTAGCACACTTGCTGCTGACTTGGCCAATGTCTGATTAAAATGACTGTTGGGTTGTGCTGTGAGAAATGATTTCTGATTGCAATGACTTGCCACAAGCTGCACCAAATGAACATGGAAATGGTTGGCCACCTTATCAAGTACTACCTGACTCTTGTTGTCCTCAGTGTTGAAATCTCTGGGACAATGAGTAAAATTGAAATTTCTCCCATTCCATCTCATAGAGGGAAAAATAAAGACTGGAAAATAGCATAATTATTATGCAACAGTCACCTATGTCTCTTTGGTTCTGTATTAAATATAAACCCCTTTCGTGTTCCCTGGCTCTTTCAAATTGTAGTTATGAACATTTAATTGCTTTCTTCTCCTTATTACCAGCAGCTACTAGTGCTTTGTATCCTTTTATTTCTGTGAGCTAAACCTCATGCCAAAGAGGCAACTGTTTGCAGAAGATAAAGTGCAGAAGCACAAACACCTAGGTCACTGAATCTCTTGTGCTGAAACACTTTCTTTACTGTCCTTCTATTTTTAGATACATTTAATATATTTTAAAGCAGGCAAGATATGCGAACAAAAATAGAGCAAGCAAACAAACAGAACTCTGAAATACAATTCTGATAGATCCATCTAAAGATTTGTGTGAGCTGAAATGTTCCAAGAAAATTGAACGCTGCATTTTAAAAAGCATTTTTTTTTCCTAGAGTGAATTCAAATTGTATATTGCTACATTCACCAGAAGTATTGAAGTTTATTTTAGGGTAAGAATTTCTTTCGTAGAAATTCTTTCTAGGAGTTTATTTTCTGCCACTAAGATTTACAATGAATGATTTTTTTGATTGTTATTTTATTACTGGTACACTTGTGCACATTTTTGAAGTACTAAATGATGTTACAGTTAGTTGTAAAAATATACTCAAACCTAAAGAGTGTGTATTTGTGTGAAGGAAATTATTTTGCTTGCATGTGAACAGACCTTTGAATTTAGCTGTGAAAGCAATTGGTTTCTTTGGTTAGTTTTCATTTATTGAACTGCAATAAATTGTTGAGTTTTCACCCTTCAAACCTTTGTTTTTCTTTTCTTCTGTTAAGCATAAACAGCCACACAATGATGTGAGCTTGGTACTTTTGGTATTGGGGAAGAGAAATATTTTTCTCCTTAATCACAACACATGAAAAATAAGAAAGTAAATCAGGTACCTAGAGACATTAACGTCTATCAGGTATTTATCATCTATTCCATAGAACAAAGATACCCATAGAACAAGATATCCTTTCTGCCTAAGTGAGGGAGGTTGGGTAAAAGGGAGACAAGGTGTGTAATAATTTCCTACAATGTTCATTTAACTTTGTGATGGCTCCTTTCAGGAGACCATAATCTTTATAAGATACAAATGATCCATAAATTTAACACAACCTACATTGCAAATTAAAACCATTTTCTTCTGAAACTCTTTAAATAAGTGTATGTGTGAATTACAGCCCAAGGATCAGAACATTCCACAACTTTTTGAGAAGTTCCTTTTAAGACTGCAACTGTAATCTTTTAGATCTGACTCATTTATGCTTCCACAATCTAAATTTGATTTTTTTCATTTTTATTCTTGTTTTGGGTTTCAAAAGTACAGCTGTCATAGACCATATTCAATATGTTAAAATCTTCACACTTCATGCTTCATCTTTTCCTTGTATCTACTGAGAGTCACAACTAGTTATTTAAGTGACAAAACTAAGATTTTTCTTTAATGTTTCTTTTTATTTGGTTATTTCTCTAGAATAAACATAACCATGCCCTTCTGTTCATTATAAAACTAAATCAAATTGTTGCTCCAATATAGGACCTAGAACAAGCTCTATCCAGCTTGGATGGAGAAGTTTTTGAGTTGAATGTCCTTGTCCCCCTACTAAGTCAATGACTCTGTCATTTCATAGTGTGGACACCTTCATTTGTGTAAATGGAATGCAGATTTAACTCTTCTGTAAACTTTTGTAACCAATTAGATTTTCTTTCTCATAGTGAGCTACTGACATGCTCGAGTTAAACCACTAAGACTGAGTTTCAACAGGTACTTAGATGTTTGCCTGCCTGCAGATTGAAGCTTGCCGTGTCTCATGACACCTGCACACTCATAAATCCAGTGTGAATCTCAGGAACATTTACTAAGGTTATTTCTACAGCTCTGTAGGCAATATGGTTGCATCATAGGTTGTCATATTGACATAAACATAGCTTTCATACAGCTGCTGCTAATAGTAATAAATTCTCAACGGCCTTTTCCTTACTTTTTTATTGTAAGATAAATACTGACACTTTCAGAAGAGGATGGTCAATATCGGCCTAGCCAATATTCTGCCAATATTCAAACTGTGTTATATGCCTGCCTATGATGAAATTTTTCTGCCTCATCTTTCTGATGGCACTATAAAATAATTAGATAGTTTTTTTCAGTAATGTTTTTAAAACTTTTTCCCTCATGTCAGAAAAAGATCCAACAGGTGTTTATAAAAGTTATGCATTGAGCAGATGATCAATATAAATTTCACAGATAGGAATTGTGTAGCAATAGCATCAACTCATGCTAATTATGAATCACAGGAGATTTATGCTTAAGTTGCATAGTCTTCTGAAGATTTATTTGTTTGTTGCACAATCTAATATGTTGTGTGATAGAAAATACACATTAAATTCTTTTTTTCCTTTTTTTTGTGCCTTCTTTTGCCAAGTTCAAGCAAGTTCTTGAGAAAGACTAGTTCATTTTTGCTGTGTTAATTAGTACTTATCAATAGTTTCCTTATCCTCCCATCACTTTTTAATATGATGCCACTGCATATTTATGCTGGAAGCGGTGTTCTTCATAATCATCCCTTCTTCAGTAAAAGTCATTAAGTCTACATTGTCAAATTTTACCTTGATTACAAATATACACATTTGCCATGCTGCTAATATAAAATAAATGTCATGTATTTTTATTTGCATCTCTAGCCAAAGTAGTTGATATTAAGGAACCATTAAGGAAACCTGAGTCCCAGGTCATTATTCATTCAACAGTCAAAAAAAGCATCTGTGCATTAGATGCTATTAACACATGCAGAATGCCAGATATAATGATCCCATTAAATCAGACGTGATTAATAGTTCATAAAGACTGAATTTATGTTATTTTTAGAAATACGATTTACATTATTTTCCTATATTACGTTCTGGAAATATTGGTCTAGTGAAGAACAGCCTGAAGCTCTTTTCTTGGCAGATAGATAGTATTTGACTGATTCCAGTCTGTTCAAACCCAGATCAGAGCAGTGCAAAGTCATTTTACTGAGAAGCCTGGATTTTTCCCAGATAGAATGTCCAAAAATATTCTTGTTATATTGTCCTTCTCCACATAAATTGCTCTGTGTCCTTAAAAGATTCTCAAGGGTTCAGCTTGAGTTTCCACTATCTATGTCTGACTATCGAAAAATAATTTGGTTAGCATTATAACCTTGTCAGAAAAACTGACCTGTATCAGTTAATTAGTTAAGAAAGGTGATGGCTCTCTGCCTAGCTTCTCACTGCCAAACTTGGTCAGTGTTGCATCTTCTGCTGCTATTGTCCTAAAGCTTCTTAAATCTTGTTCTTCGCTGTCATATCAGATTTCTTCAGGCAAAGGTTCACTGAAATCAATTAAACTTCTAGCAATGAGGGCAGTTCTAGCTTTTGTCTGTAAGTATAACATTAAATATTCCTTCCATTTAGGGTGGAAATTCGAGGACTTCAAATGTAGTTATTGTGTGCTTTATAATACATGGATATGAGTGTGCTTATTTGTGCATGCATACGTGTAAGTAAGGTTATCTCTTAGCATTTTACATGAAACTAAAATATTTAAAGAATTTAACTCTTCTAATCATAATGGAAATGTTTTTATTCTTCTAGGAGTAAATGGAATTGAAATTCCTGGACCTTGGAAATTATATTTAAAGTACATTCTCTTCCTTCAGGAGCAACCTTTATCTTTCCCCTCAATTTTAAACAATCCACCAAGAATATATCTTTTCTTGCTTTGAAGGAGCTTAAATCGCAAACAACTGTAGACATCATTGTAACTTCCTCTCCAGTTACTGAAATCCCTGATATTCCAACAAACATCACAGATTTGTATCATATCCTGAAAGTATTTTGTCTGAAAATCTAGTAAGGTTTGTTATTTACTTGAAACAAGCTACTGATAAGAATTGATGCAAAGTTAAGCAAAGTCATGGGGGAAAGAAAGAAAATGAAAAAGATGCAGTTCATAAAAACAGTGGCTGGACATTCTTGTCAAGGGGAAAGATTGACTGTTTCAGCAGGCAGCATGCCCCTGACTGTTTTAAGTACAAGCCCTTGAGGAGAACTCTTCGTTTTGCTCACTGAACCACAAAATTAAAGTACCATGGAAGAAATCCAGACATGCACCATGCCAAAATATGTATCACTCTATACTGAAAGACTTCAAAATTACTGTATTTACACAAGGGTATTAGAGACAGAATAAATGAAAATTTTATGGTCTAAGAAAAGAAACACAGTTTTAGTTAACTAGCATTTTTCTACTGCTCTAAAGCTTTTAATGGGAGAAGAGGGAATTTGCACTCAGTGAAGTAGATCAGTGAAATGATAATTTGCCTTTGAATGGAGTACTTTTATCCCATTAATTTCTGCCATTATGGTGTGAGATAAGATGTAAGTCAGTGACTAACTGAAAATTAAGGCCCCCAAAAAGAGGTAACGAAACAAAAGAATAGCTTATTCAGTATTATACAAAGTGTGTGCTAAAATTAATTTTTGCTCAACCTTTTATTGTAGCTACTTTTCAACTCAGTTCTTTATATAGTTAATCATGTCTGCCTCTGCTATATCAAAATATATTGGTTTTACTCATCAGATCTCTTTTTAAGGATATTTGATTAAAGTAATTTTTGTTTTAGTTAGGAAGAGAAAGAGGGCATTGTAGTGGAGATATGCCAGAGTTGAATTCCTGATATTGAAAACCTTCTTTTCCAGAGAACTGCAAAGGAAGAAACTATTCATTGTATTACAGAAGAAGCACAAGAGAATCCTTTAGCTCATGTTATTTGCAACATTAACACGACATAGCAAAGTGAGTATGACGAGCCTTTTTCAAGTTAAATGTAATCACCACAGTATTTTTAGAGTGCTTCTGAAGGTAGCATATAAGAGAAAAGAAGAAAGGATCATAAACATATGCAGTCAAAAAGAATCTCCAGAATTCGGGGCGTCTCATTCAATCCTTTGCACTGAAGTTGCATCAAGTAAAACAAACATGTGCTCATCTAATCTGTTCTTAAAAACAGTGAAGAATGTTTCATCACATCCTTGGGCAGTCAGCTGAAGTGCCTTATCACTCTTCATCAGAACATTTTTATTAATCTCTAAACCTTAAGTCTTTGCTGATTTCTTCTTGTCTTTCGCCAAGAAAAGAACAAATATTCATCTTCCTTTTTATAACTGCATTTTAGCTAATGAAAGACAGTTATATTGTCTACTAATCACACCATTTTTTTCAGACTAAAAACATCTACCTCCACTTTATTCTCATAGGTAATGGTTTTAAAAGCTCTTTGCATATATATGTTTTCCCCAGTTCTCTCCTCTGTGTTCTGCAACTTGTCAGCATCATTCTTAAGAAGGAGGAATCCAAAATGGGCCGAAGTACTTCAGTAGAGCCTGTTTAGTACTCCAATATGTAGGGCAAAAATAACTATGCCTTGTGCTACAGGGGACCTCCTAGTAAACATCCTTAAGTGAGAACTTTCTTTGCAACATCATTCACTACCTTATGATTTTACAGTATACTTGTGATCTTATTATACCCTCGTTTATTTTCTGCCCGACTGCTTATTCCCCATCAGGAAGGGTTCCTTTCACTGTGTTGACTGCCAGAGCCATAGAGATGTGAAGGTGGACCACTCCTTTCAGAAAAATGTACCTTGCTTGCATAAGTCAGAAGGCATAATAGAAACAAGAGGCCTTCTTGTCCTCTGTTCAGCCACTCCTTTTCCTTTGCAGGAGTTGCCATTGCCTCACTTCTGCAGACCAATGAGTTGACAACTTATGTCACCACCTCCAGACCGAGAAGGCAGAAACTTCTAGCAGAAGCTGCAGCCTAAGGACGGCCACTGAAGCCATTTTAAATTGATATTTTAAAACAAAAAATAAATGGACAATCACTTGTAGAAATGGGAATCAGGAAACTGCTTATTAGTACTAATGTTTATTAGCACTCATGCAAAATCAAGTGAGATTTTAAATGTAAAATTAAATTCATATTTTGGTGTTTCCTTGAATCTGGACTATATATATCTTAGCTGGGAAACCCTAGGAGATTCTCAAGGTAAAAATATATGTAATTTACACAGAGCTGATGTGGAAACAGAGAACTCTGTCAAGATAACCACAGACAAACCACTCAGATCTGTAGGGACGATGCAGTGAAATTCAGGCAGGTTTTTCAGGATAAATTTGCAGTTACAAGATATTCATTACGGTAGGCCAGGAGATTAAAGTCATAATATGGATTTTGTAAATAAACTCATTTTGTGCATGGAATCAGCTTTAAATGAATCCTTTGTTTCTCCCAAAGTGGAAAAAGGTACTTAAAGAATCAATGACACAGTCTTGGAGAAGGGTTAATTTTGCTTTGTTATTCTTCTCTAAGAGTTAGTGACTATTCTTATCAAGCAAAATT
>JAVCKT010031551.1:0-25203 GCA_032273925.1 Rhynchotus rufescens | reverse complement strand
AGCAGCACTGTAAAGGTCTTTTTTTCACAGGTTTGTATGTACGTTACAAAAAAAAACATTAAGCCCCTTCTTTATTGCTAACATCAGAATCATGGTGTGTGTTACTCTAATTCTATTAACTGCATGATACAATTCATTATATCTTATTTTTTTCCAGTAGACGTAATTATTCGAGAAAATTTTTGAGGTCTTGCAAACTTTGTAACTGAAGCGAAATGGTTGCAGGGTGCTGGGATCTGCAGGGGACTCAGAAAACCTTCTGCTATGGACCTGCATTCCAGACATGTGCTATTGTGAGACCTAACGCGCCAGTCAAGCCTAAAGCATAATTGAACTGACAGGTACCGAAGTGCTCCATAAACCTTTGGAAAATCAGGGTACCAGTTATGAAATCATGTCTTTTGTGAGTGTGAGCATTTTGCGGGAAGTTAGCTGTTATACTGGAGACTTCAGATACTGGTGTTTCATATATAGATCTCCTTCTCTTACATATGTAACTGAAAATTATCAAGGTCTCTAGGGTCCCGATTGCAACCGCTTTAGATATTCTGGATCTCTCCTGCAAAAACAAAAATAAAAACAAACCAAACAAAACTGCTCTCCGTATCAGGTACTATAATTCTCTGGAGACTAATAACAATATCACTCCCCACTTATTTTTTCCTATTTCTTTCTTTCTTTTCTTTCCTTCCAGCAAGTGCCTTCCCCCTCATGTCAAGTTCCCTCTACAGCCTCGTATTTCAATCGCTTTGGTTTGAGGAAACGTCATGTTGTGTTGGAGCCTAAGAATAGAAGGTGCTCATCAGTCAACATTTTTGTAGTGTGCTAATCCTCACCGCAGTGAGCTGATTTGGTACTCTGGATTTTGACCACTGCCTTGGTCAATCACTGAGCAGCTCTATTCATCATCTACCTATTCTTATGGATTTGTTTCCATCATGGCCATCTAGATGAAAAAGAAAGAATGAAAAGGAGGATAAAAAGCATCAAAATTCAGGTCTCCTAAGAAAAATATTCAATGCAATCAATTAATGCTGAAAATAACCTAAATTAATCTCCTCAATTGCAATCTAGATTACAAATAAATCTGTACTATGAACAAATCAAAGAATTTGACTGCTTCAGATAGAAGTTTAATTTCTGAAAATAAATCCTTACTTATTAGAAGAATGGTTTTCTTTCTGAAAGGCATTCATGGATGGAATTCAGGTAAACCTAATGTTTTTTCTATATTGGCATCCTGAATAAAAATTAAATTTGAATACAGAACTTAAGTGCTTATGCCTGTTTATTGTTATTGTAATTAAGAACCAGTACTATTATTCTGACTACAGCTTAAGTTACAACTACATACACTGTTAAAGAATCCTATCCAGTTTTTATTATGAAAAATAATGTAATAAATATGCTGGACAAAAAGCACTAAGATCTTCATCAACTAACATTTTCACACTCTTTTATGAATGTTTCAGCTACTTTTGACAAAAAAGAATAAACATAATTAATAAATATATAAAAGACAAGTATATATGTACAAATAAAGAATCAGATAAAAAGAATAAAGATTCAGAGACTGTCTTCCAACTCATTTCTCCACAATTGCCCTCAGATCTTCATAGCTACCTCCCATGAAGTATCATTATTACTAGCTTTGCTCAGCATGGAAGGATTTTCCTTCCTGAGTGCCAAATTTTGTTCTTTTTTCTCAGTCTATATGGTGATTATTGGGAACAGACAGTAACAGTGATACTTACCCACTTAGTGGGTTCCTGTCAGTAAATCAGTACTTTCTCAGTTGCCTCTACGGCCCAACCTCAGTTGGCAGGAGATGAAGTTGATCAGATTCCAAAGCTTTTGCTTAGTTCTGAGAAAATATCATCAGCTCAGTATACAATCCTTCTTTGGAGTCTTTGGGAATAGTTCAAGTATATTCTAGCCCTGCATTGTAGTTGCCCTACCAGTCTTCAGATGAGTTTGTCCAGGTCAAACTAGTGTGAGTAAAGTCAAGGCTACAGTCCCACAGGTCAATGCTCTTCCAGAGGAGGAAAATTAGAAGAAGGTGGAAAAACTCATGAATGAAAGTACAGACCTTGTAAAGGAGGAAAGAGAGAGAAAAGCAGTGATTTAGCTAGTCAGGTCTAGCTTTAGTACAAAATATAGAACATCATGTCCCATATGCAGAATCAGAATAAAAATCTGTCCCAGAAGAGATGTCTGGAGGTCATAATCTGAATCCTGCCTGAGGCAGGGATAAATTCCAAGCTGTATCAGGTTTCTCAGGGTCTTGTGCAACCTAGACTTAAAATTCTTTGAGGATGGAGATTCCTATGAGGGATTTACCTTTCTAGCTCTCTTTTTCTCCCACTTCATTTTAAAAGATTATTTATTGAAATATTTTGGCATTGAAATCTTCCTAAATATTTATTTAGCATGGGTTCTTATTTGAAATTTTGCTGCAAAGGCCTCACAAATGTAAACTGTTCATTTTATGTTTATAAAAAGTGATGGCAAAGAGATCTGTGGACCAACTGCATGTTCTGCTTCAGGAATAATGGAATCTAAATGCGTAAACTATTGCCTCGGCTTAGTAGCTAATACCAGCATTTAAATACTTCATCCTCCCAAAGGGCAGGTGTCAACAAGAACAGTTTGTGATGTGAAGGATAAATGTTTCAAATAGGAATAATTATGTTCCTCTAGGAAAAGAGGAAAAATATAAAATAAAAAATAAAATAAATTAAAAAATAAAAAGTCCCCCTCCTGCAAGTGTTTCCCTGCTTAAATCTGAATGCAAGTATTTCCACCGCCTTTTGGACATGATTGATTGTGACGGGATTTCACATTTGTATAACTGTATTTCAGTTAGCCTTAGCACAGCCTCCTGGGCCTGGGCAGCGAAGGCTGCGGTGTTGCTGGAGATGAGGAGATACCTGCAGGGCTGTAACTTAGCCCGGTGCCAACCCACTCCAAATGCAGCACTGTAGTCAGAAAAGCTTGGCTGTTAGGCCCAGGCTTTTGGAGTGGTGCTCCTGCTTCAGGGTGGTAGAAAACAAAAAATGTCATGAGTCCCTTAGCGAGGTGTGAAAGCAAGGAGTAGCTTTTCTATAAGGATAAGGAGTGCAAGAGATTAAGCCCACCAGATTTAGCCAGTGTCCTTCTGCCACCCACACTGTACCAGCGCTCTCAGCAGGAGACACAGACACATGCACATCACTTCCCAGTGTGCTGGGGACGCAGTGCCAGGAGGCTGGTCTTTCATGTTCTTGATTTACGTTCTAGAATGAAGTATTTCAATTAAAATATTGTAGAGTGAAAACAGGATTTTTTTTGTAGACAACTGAGTAATTGGACATTAGGCAATGAAAATGAACTGACTAGGGCAGCCGTTTGCACTAAACAAAAATAAAAAAAAAAAGGAGGCATTAAAACAGGAAAATAAAAGGATTCTTTGACAGACCATTCAAAAATTCTAATAGTTGGTAGATTACTTGTTTTAAAAACCCGCTTGCTGGGATAAACATATCAACCTCATTCCTGTCTACAGCACTTTATCTGTTGCTGTCAATGACAGTGTGAGCTTCGGGAAAGTTAACTGAACTAAGTGAGCGCAAAGTTAATTAAATATTCCGTTAAAAAAGAATGTTTATTTAAACACTGGTCAAGTGCAAGGCTCTACTATGTCAGCTCTGAAAGCGGCATGAAAAATTGAAACAAATTCTGAAGGACTTGTTAGTTCATAAACAAAATATGTATACACAGGATATCTTTCAGCACAGCTGTTTAAATCACAAAGATGTATAATGTTAAGTATTCACCAGAATAAATCCATTCATATACCAGAATGCATTTTCCTGGCATAATATATAGGGCATCCATATAGCGCTCTGGTTTAAATGCAATATATCTTCACAGTTTTCAGTATTTGGCTCTACATATGATTTCTCATGTGGTTTGAGCTGAAAACAGTCACAACTGTTTTACAATGTTTTTTTCTAAAAGCCTGTATTTCAGGGTCAGAAGCTGTGGGAAAGTCAGGATAATGAGGGTGGTTCACTGTCAATGGCTCAGAAAATGGAGTTTCAGGGAAGTGGATTTTGTAATATTGTATTAATAACTCCATAGATAAAAAGTGACATGAAAGGTGTATTCAGCATGTTTACTACATTGGAAAGAAAATTAAAGCACAACTAGAGCTTGCTTTTGCATATTTTTCACATATTCTTTGCATGCAGAACATCCCTTGCAAAAAAAAGACAGGAAAAAATAAAAGTAGTGCTAGTGAGCTGCTGATATATTGTGAAACCAAAAAAACTCTGACAGCCTAAGTATTAAATGTGAACCAACCAAGTGGGAGAGTGACTGAACATAGAAAGAAGATTATAGAGAAAACAGCAAATCACCCCAACTGTCTCTCTTACCCAAAGATTACCTTAACTCTGGGGAGACAAAGGAAAGACCTGCCATATCGCTGAGCACAGAGCTGCCAGCTCTAATGAATCATAGGCAGCCGGTGTTATGACTCAGCAGAGCGTCTGATATATTTTGCAGTTTCCACAGTGGTGCTCGCCTGACATCTGCCGTATAATGCCTCTCAGGAAGCAGCCTGCTGTGCAGGGGAGAGTGCTTTTCAACAGGAAGGTGCTCTTGGAGAAGTTATTGGTTCCATACACCAGAAAATAAAACTATAAAGAAAGTACTTATCTTCTCCAGGCTCTTTTTCTTTTTTTCTCCCTCTCTTTCTCTCTCTCTTCCCGTCCCTGAGCTGGTTAGTATTTTGCATGTAAACTATACATCAGTACTGAAAGGTTTAAAGTAATTTCTAACATTAGAATTATTCAATAGCAATTTAATTAGATAGGAAGCATCAAGGGATAGCATATTTCCAAGAGAAGTCAAGCATAATGTTAAATCCCCAATTGCAAGGAAAAGTATTTCAACCTGGCATAAAAAACTACTGACATCTCTGAGTCAATGAGTCAGAGAATACTGTGACCGAGAACTGTCTGACCCTGAACTCCAACAGCCCCTTGTATTCTTCAGTGGCTGAGGACCTACAGCCAGATAACAGCAAATACTAGATCCAGGAATTAAGATGGAATCAAAGCTGCCTGAACACAGACAGAGGTCTTGAAAATGCTACTAGTTTTCTGTCAGACCTTCAGTAGAAAGATGTTCAAGTGATTTTAAATTTAGGCTCATTTCTGAAAGCAGTCTGTAAGATAAAAAAAAATACAATATTAAAGGCAGAGATGCCGAAGAAATTAGACATATGTAAATACACGTTGTATTCAAGACAGGTGAAAGAAGCTTGGGTGCTAGTTATTATTTTAATCTATGTGAATAAGAGGCATAGATATAGTTGAAACTTTACCCTCCTGATTAGTTATGTTGGCACTCTACTCCCACCTGGAATTCACTATCAGTTCATCACCAGGGAAAATAAATAGGCACCCCCAGAAACTGACTCATTCTCTCATACGTGCTTAGCTTGGGATGAGCTAAATTATTCTGTGGATTTTTTACCATTTTCCACTGACAGCAAAGAGAGACTAGGTAACTACTTTGCATTTAATATACTCCTCATGTTGAATGACCTTGTCAAGAGCAGACCCAAAATTGCCAGTGAGAATATTGCTTCAAAAATCATGCCAACCTAAAAATATATCTGGTTTCTCACTACGAGAATAGGACTTTTTGAATCAAATAATATTCTGGATGACATCAAGAGAGAATGCTAGTCTCTGAAAAAAGTATTTTTTTGATGGAGATCTGAAAAAAAAAAGTAGAGCAGATTCATATGCAGACAGATATGAAAAGTCAGCCCTACAAATTAACTAGGATGTTATTGCCATAAAAATCAGAACTTCTATGAGTACAGCAGAGCTTTGTCCAGTGTAGCACACACTGCTATAGTAGGACTCAATTTTGGGCTCGTCTTCTGTGCAGAACAAAACAAGTGGAAGTGGCAAATAGGTTTTATTTTTGCTGACAGTTTGAACAAGAAGAGGTGAAATTTGACACCATTTGTCTTAAAGTCTTAGGAGAGCAAAGTAACAGGTAGATATACACATTAGATCATTATTTTAAACATGTCTTCCAAAAATACTATTTCTAGAACCAAACCTAGACAATAGCATAGTACCTGGTGCCATAAATCACTTCCACTATGATCTTAGTTGACACCAAGAACAGTCTGGGATAGGTCACAGTTCTCCAGGCAGATACTTTATGGGACAGGCTTAATGATTCACTTTAATAATTTCAAATTAATTCTCACTTTTTTTCCCATCCTCTGATTCAGTTTTCCACTTTCCGGTAACTGTCTTATACTTTTATCTCGATCAATACTCTTGTAAGTAGTCAGAGTACCTGACAGATGACAACATCTTTGTTATTTAAGGAGGTTTCTTATGACATGTGATCATGTACTGAGGCCATTTTCTTAAAAAAAAAAAAAAAAAGCTTTTACTTTATAATATATTGCAGATGCAGATGGAAAGTGATGTATTACGTGAAGGACTAAACAAAGAAATAAATAATCAGCTATAGGAATTTTTTTTTCTTCCTGTCACAAAGCAATCTATATTTTAGTATTTATTCTACAACTGTCTTAGGCTCTTAGAGGCAAATTATGCATGAAATAATGCAATTAAAAATGAAATAAAAGATTTAAATGCAGCCTCTAGAGGCATTGTATGGCACCACATTGTCTCTGTCGTTACTGCCTCTTAAAAGGAATACTCAATTTATAGAAAAATCTTTCCAATCCTGACACTAAGAATTCTCTGAGTTTGATGACACTAACCGTAATTCAGCTTCCTTAAGCCATGGAAACATGTCAAAATTTCTGTCTCTCTCCCAAACAAACAAACAACACCATGACCAAACATAGTTTTATTACCTAGCACGATACAGAATATCTTAAGTTTTGGTATCTTGACTGGTCTATTCTGTTTTTTTTTTTGTTTTGTTTTGTTTTGCTTTGTTTTCAGAAGACATTCTTATATGTCTCTTGAGACTCTCAGTTAATACTTTTCTCAAAGTCATTGGCAGCCTTAGGAATGAAGCCTGGAAAATTACTGATGGCAATACTATGAAATAAGTTCTTTGGGAGTGATGGATGCCACCTTCAAAGCTACCATAAACATTACTTCTCCAGTGGTATCAATGACAAGGGTCAAAAAGGCACACATACTCTCAGTAGTGTGCTGAAAAGAGCCTAAACTCCTTTTATCCTCTCTCCATCTTAAGTCCTAAACAATTTTGATAACAGTTTCTCATTAACTAGAAATACAGCAAAATAAATGAACATGCAGAGTAGGGAGGCCAAAGAGAATAACTTGACTTGTTTTATGTGTGGAGGAAAATTCATGGCAAAAGAGGAAGGGGCTAGGCCGATTTTGAGTTCATAGAAGTTAATAGATAGGCTGCATTTATCTACTGGCCTGTCAAGATTGTAAATAACTTCAATGAAGTCTCTCTGACTATAGGAAACTATATTGTATAATTACAGAATTGATTTTCTCAGCAAGAAGAGCAAAGATCAATCTGTGGAGAATTCTCGCTTTGACTGTGAGCAACAAAGGGATATTGTGACATCAGAATAGCTTTAGACATCACATTTGCATTGCAGAAAACACTGCTTGGCAAGATAACAGATACTTCTTGGACTGCCACATTAAGCAGCAGAAAAATCACAAGGAGACATCAGGATTTGTTGTCACACTGTTACTGTCCTGCCGAGTTTCTAAAAAAATCTAGCAAGAAGCAATCTCAGTGACACTTTTTTTAATAAAAACAAGCAAATCAAAAAGACCTATTGGTTAGAGAATTTTAGATCTTGTTACATGAGACATCTGAAATAAATACCATACATATGGTTGGCATTTGAAGTAACCCATTAAGTTAAATTTTACCAGCTTACAGCAGAAAAGAGTAATGCATTATTATATGAAGACTAATGCATTAGTCTTGGATTTGGCATATCTGAAGATTTGCCAAAATAGATAGAGCAAACAGGGCACATCATTTACATAATCGTACCTAGCAAGTACACTGACTTGTCATAGACCATACAGTTTCTATTGGCATGATCTACTGTCATTCAATGATCCAAAAACCTGCCTGATTATGTCCCCAAATGTAGTTTAGTATTGGTAGCAAGAGTTTACTACAATAGGTGTCAAGTTCAAATGTTGTAGCTTGAACTTTGTCACGTGGCAAAAGTAGTCTACCTCCTTCCAAAGGGTTAAGGTATACAAGGGAATTAGAAACACCTTCTCACAACACAAAAAACAACATTGCTTTCTTCTTCATCATGACAAAGAACATAAGTTTGGTAAACGACATTTTAGCTGGTATTTGCAGATAATAGTGAGATTTTTTTAAGCAATCTGCTTAAAAGAGACTTTTTGACTAATCTACCTGTTGCAAAATGAATATGGGTCTTTTTTTATTTCTTAAACATTTCTGATGATGTTGTTAATTTAGTATTAGAGAAGGACAGAAATCTGCACAGAATCTTTTAAGCAAAACTAACAGTGCTACAAATTAGAATCTTTCAGGACTGGTTTTGTAGGCAAGATGTGCTATTCAATACGCTTGTTAAGATGTTTCCAGCAGCACCTTCTGAAAATCTGATGAAGTCATCATCTGAAGACAACAGACTCAGTCTAAGTGCATCTTAGACATCTAAAAAGCTGGTTGAGTTAAAATTTTGACTCCTGTTTGAAAAATCCTCTTTGCTCAGATGGCATATTTTACAAACCTGTTATTTAGAATATATCTGCTATTCTTTTCAGTATTTTTCTTATTGTGAAACAGAGGCCCAGAAACATACAGGTTGCTGCTGATGAGAGTATCCAGCTTGGAAAATGACAATTATAGACTGCATCTCACGTTGCACAGAACCTACTCCAGACCAAACTTAGTGTCAAAACTTCAGCAGTGCAAGACCATGTTCAATGTTTGCAAAGCAACATTTTTCTTCTGGCCCATCTAGTTTTACAGATTTTGCAGTTTGTGAATATGGGTACTAACGTACACATGTGTGCATAACAGTATGATCATGTGTTGTCGATACTCTTGTAGATGACAGATGCCAAAGTAGACCAAATACGATCTATATTACAAAGAAGAATGTTACAAAAAGGAATAAAGTGTATCAGAACACCAAACACAATAAAAGAGTTAGGAACAAATGTAAACATAAAATGTCCTGGTCGTAGACAAAGATTTAGGAAAATCAGCAAGAAAATTTTGACTGAAAATATCTGTAAGAAAAAAAATCTTTACTTTCAAAACAGACGTCAGAATAGCCTATTAAAAAGCTGTGTGGTAGATAACCGGTATTGACATGTGGCATTCATCCATTATTAGATGGTAAAATTGAAGCAACTGAAATGTCAATAAATGTCTGGAGGTGATTACAGTTTCAGCCAAATTTTTTACGTGAGTCAGTGAACATAGCAGTGAGAATCCCGTTTTATAGAGCACGGACTGCTCTGGGATGGACAGTAAGCAGTGTCAGAGACAGGATGTTTTGTAGATGCTTAATCAGTGTATATACAAATGCTAAATAAGTTCTTATAATCATTTATGGTAGAGTTTGATCATGTCTAAAGAAATGGAATGTTTCACAATGACTCATACCATAAAACCACAGGACAGTGCACCAGCAGCTATTCATGCTGGCAGAATTATACCTGCTAAAGTTAGACATAAATTAAATATACAGACACATATACTGCCAGACAGGATAACAGAGAAGGAAGATGAACTTTCTGAAAGGATTAGTTGGTTTAATTTTGTGAAGGTACTTTGTCTCAGCTCAGTTGACTGAAATCAAGGTCCATAAATACATAAGGATTTAATGTAGACAGCATTTTCTGTTGACCAAGGTCCACTCAAGAGAGAGCACAGATACAGGATCACAGAATACAGCCAATGCCAAGACAATATTAACCGTATTTCCCTTGTAATATAAATTACCCTGAAGAAATATTGCACTAATATATTCTACAGACATTTGAATAATCCTGACTAAATTGAAATATGCTAAAAAAGAAGAAATGTTTGTTTTTATTCATGTAAAATACTTCAGCTACTGAAATAGCCAGTCTTTTCATTAATTTTAGGAAGGATTGTTAAGCAGATAAATGGTATGAGCATAGAAAACCTCCATTTGTATTCTGGATTACCTGAGTTGTCATTTATCTAGTCACTGTGCATGAACAGATTTTTTTTTTGCAATCTCACTGTGCATTAGCAGGGTTTTTTTTGCAGTCTTCAAGACAAAAATAGTTTCTGAGAGGGACCCAAAAGAGTAGTTGGTACTCTTTTGAGATACTACCTCTTGGACCAGTTTAAAGCATGGAATGGTAGAGTGACAAAGATGATTAAGGGACTGTAGCATCCATCGTATGAGGAAAGACTAAGCGAGCTGGGCCTGGTTTGCCTGGAAAAGAGAAGATTGGGAGGAGATCTGAGCAATATATATAAGTAATGAGGGGAAAATGTAGGGAGGATGGGGCCAAACTCTTCTCGATGGTGGCCAGTGATGGGACAAGGGGTAATGGCTACAAATTGAAACACAGGAAGTTCCATCTGCATGTCAGGAAAAACTCAATATTTATTGCAAAATTAAATGTGCAATTAGTCTGTTTTATTTGGAAGATATGTGAGCCTGCCTTTTTAAAGCAATTATTTTATTGGGCATTTCAAAGACTGGTTTATTTTTACATAATTATTTAAAAAAATCCAGCCTCTGAATGTCCCAGGAGAAGGCCTGAAAGGCACAATAAAGGTTTATCACTTATCCACTAGGTGTGTTGTGCACACAAATGGTTACAGCTTTCTTATGCATCTTTAGCTGATTGAGTTATATTTCATTCTGAGTTTGGAGAGGGCACAGGAGAAAATGAAGAGAGAAAAAGAGAAAGGAAAGGAAGGAGAATGAGTAAATTATGAAAGGATAAAGGAAGACATCAAAGGCTCCTAGGAGTCAATCAGGATCTTGCTTCTTGTTGTCAACATTACACAAATACAGGAATTGGGTATGAAATGTTTTTTTGCTTGTGAAAAAGGTTATACAAAAAATGGATAAAGGAATTGCATGCCCACGGGTGCCTGTACGTTTGCACCTACTGGATGCATAGTCCATATTTCTAACTTATGCTTTAGCAATTTATTCACTGAAATATACTATCTGTTTTCTTATTATATCATAATGGAAGCAATGGTCTTTTTCATAAGAAAAGCATCCAGTGCTACATTCCTAGTAAAGCTAGATCAATGGTGGCAACTTTTATCTGATTCTCATTTCTCTGTCAGGTTCACCTAATAATTAAAACACATGCTTCTAAATCCATCTGCCAAAACAATTATGAAACATTTTTCTTTTTTAGAGGCAACAAAAATTATTAAATATATAATGTGTAATGAAAATATTTTTTATGGTCATCACTCAACTGTGAAAGGAAAAGTCTGATATAATCAGGAAGTGCTTATGAGCATTTCAAAGCAGATGTGTAATCTGATATAAAAAATCATGTTAGGGTAGATCAAAAGTCCATCTTTTTCTCAGTAACTTGCCTACAACAAGGTAGGTATGGGGGTTTCCTTCTTCCTTCCTGATTTACCCTCTTGGCTTTCAGCTATTATTGGTTTAGGGACTTTCTAAGCTATAGGATGAAGTAGAATCATCATATCATGAGATGGATTTACTCTCTTTTCATTTATCTAATCGTATTCATATTCTTGGCTTCCACAACATCCTGTAGCAATGTGTTTCACAATTTCATTGTGAGTCATGTGAAAATCGCTTTTTATTTGTTTAAACTTGCTGCTTGGAATTTTATTAGTAATGTTTGTATTATAAGAAGTAGTGATGCATCATTTCCATTCATCTGTTCCATAGTACTGTTGATTTGAGATACATATTCCTTTCAAAAACACCTTCTTCACAAGTTGAAGGGTTTGAGTCTACTTATCATGTGGATTCACTAGTTATATTTATTGCTCTCTGAGCAACTCCTACCTCTGTTATAATATTTTAGATCTCAGTATCCAGATCACAAGTAAGCCTTTGTGTTTATGTAATTCTTTCTTATTAATTCCTATCAATTTGTCATCTAGTTGCAGCTGTACAGTCAACTCTAGTGCAGAGTTGACACTCTTGAAGGACTGTTCACAACAACACCAAAGTTCCTTCCTTGGTCCTCGTAATGAGTTGGCCTATCTCAAATGAGTTCTTGTATAACAGACATCCTTGTCTGTTCACTCTGTAATTCTTAAACAAAGACTTACAGATTTCTTATGGAAAGATGTATAGTCTTTCCGTATATGTACAGATCTTCTGTATATCTACATGTAAGTTTACCCCATTTTAAATTGTTAAGCCTGATTAAAAAAAAAAAAAAAAAAAGGAATGGTAGGCAAAATCACACTCAACTCCATGGAGTAAAACCACTCCAGGCTTTCCCAGATTCATGACTTGCCTACTATCCAATCTCCAGTCCTTCTCTCCACAAGGGTATCTCAAACAATTCACAGAACGTGAAATAAGTGCTGTTAAGACCATTACAACCAGAGATGATTTGTTTTCCCCTGAAAGGATTACTTGTCCCATTACTACTTTTAAACATGTTGCAGCTGATGTTACGGGACCATGTGGCTTTAGGAACTGTATATTACAAAACCTTTAAGAACTCAGCACAGATTTCAAAATGGAGTCATACAGGAAATAGTGGTAAACATGTGAGACCAGCCTAAGGAAAGCAAAAAATAGCAGAGGCCAGGCTTTAAAGACTACTACAGAAGTAGCAAGACTGGTGCCTAGCAGAATTTACAAAACCAGCTTTATCTCACTGCAGTGCTCATAACTCATTTAAGCAACTCTGTAAATATCATTAGACCTCTCTCTCTCTCTCTCTCTCTCTCCATTACACCTCCACAGATTTCATTTAACAATGTTGACTTTGAATTGAATATATTTTTAAATATTCATGAATATGATTTATTTTCTATGCTCTCACAAAGAGACTGGCTAGGGGACAGTAGATAGAACACAGAAAACAATATGTAAATGGCAAAGTAACAGGAAGCAATAGAGACTAGTAGACACAGTTATATCCCAAGATACTCTGCTCACTCATTTTTCTTTCAATATGTGTTGAAATAATCTGAATTGGAATAACAGCTGTAAACTCAAAATTATTTTTTCAGAAAAAGTATCTGTGAAATAAACAAAAGTTTTAGTATTAGGAAAAGAAATATGTTTTATGCAGCCTGGAAAACTACAAATTGAATGTAGCACAAATTGTAACTATCATCCTTTTCAGGATTTGGGATGGTATTACATAATATCACCTTAAATTCTTGTTTGGGGAAGAAAATTTCAATCTTAAACTTATTAGGGCCTGGAAAGAAGGAATGTGATCTTTCTTACAAAGACAGGTAGTAGAACCAGTCCTCAGATGAATCGTAGACTAATACAGAAAGGAAAAAAATAAAGCAAATATTTTGGGTAAATATACCATATGACATTAACTGCCAGTAGTAGTTAATTAAACTAACAGAGATTAAATTATCTACATAATTCCTATATAGCAAGAATCAAAAGAGCTATCATAATTCTTGAATATCCTTTGCCCAAAACTTCTACCTGAATTATAGATGATTGTAGATGATCCAGATCTGGCCCACTGTTACAGAAGATTTACCATATGCAAGCAGATTTCTGGAATAACCTGCTTTAAAGTGTTTTTTATTATTAATCAGCATTTAACTCCATGAAGAAAAGTTTTCTTCCACAGAAAAAAATAATGGAATTACAAAATTACCTTCTGACTAGAATATCTGACACTGGTCATTCTGAACAAAGGCCTTAAATGTGAATGTGTTTAAATGACTCTTTATGAAAAAATCAATATGCTGTAGCAAAAATGGCAGCCAGGTCTGCAGCAGTGTTGTGCTGAGTCTAGAAATCCTGAAATTCCTAATGCCTTGGCAGAGAAAGAGGAATCTCAGGGAATCCTGAGGACTTCTTTGCTTCAGAGAAGTATTTCAGAAGCAGAAATCCCTAATAAAAGGAGGATCTAAATGGCTTCCCAGAAAAGAAAAAAATGTTGAAACATATGCTCCTTAAAGTACCTTGGCAATGTACATGTTTATCTCTACTTAGTATTAATTCATATAAGATTACTCCTTATCAGAAAACATCCTTAATCTTAAAAGAAATGTCATTTTCTGATAAAACTACTTTTTCTTCCAAACATTTCTATACAATACTGTTTCTGGAGCAATAAGAAAACAGATATTATACTTCTATCAACATCTAGGCTGCAGCTGCAAACACATGTGAGGGAATCTCTACTCAGCGATCCCAGATAGAGACAAGATTTTGCAAGTGGTGCATATTTAGAAATCCAATTGGTTTAGAAACTAACTAAATGAAGAAGTTGTTTCTGAAAATGCAATTTAAGTTTCTCAGAAAGCAAGTAATTTTTAGACATCTGAACTTTGTCCAGAGAGCAGAAACTTCTTCCTGAAGAATTTGTCAAAGGCAGACCAATTGTGAGCATGAAGCTCAGAATTCCATTTTGCTTGTGGTGTTTGTGACAGAAAAACCTCCTTTTGATTTCTAACCCAAACAGAAAGTCTAAGAAATGATCTCTTATTGAGTTTGCAGAGTTTCCATTAAGGACTCCTGCTTTGTTTTGGGGTATTTTTCAGGATAACTAAATTATATCACATCCTTTTCCCTCTCTAGATATATTACAGTAAAAGTCATTTCACAATGACTTCTCAGTGATGTGCTTTGCTCCCACTAATATCCTCATACTTAAAGAAACAAAGAAAAACAGAAGACTACCACCCTAGCATCTGAGAGGGCCGGGCATATCCACAGAAGACTGAAAAAAACACATTTTCTGGGCTCTTTTCTGAGTAAATATTTTCAGTCATTATCAGAAAGTGAAGAGGGAGAAGACAACAACTTTTTTTGATTTTATTTGTCTTTATATTCAAAATGATGTTTATATAGGGGAGAAGAGATTAATTACAACTGATGACCTTACTATTATTTTGACACCCATTTCAATATATGATTTAGTAGAGATAGATCATTTGTGACCTCTCAGAAAGGTCTGTTCTGCTCTGTTACATTGGATGGTACTCCTTCTTTGTAAGGGTTCAGTTGGTGAATGTAGTTTTGGCTCAAATATCAATGCCCCAGGACAGGTCTCTACGGCTGCCTTTGTCCCCAGTCCAAAGGCAGGAAAATACATTGGAGTTTTTTAAAAATACCTAATTCTGTCTCAACTGTTGGTGTCAGCATCCAAGAGCCCAAGCCACTGATTGGTGTCAGATGTTCAGATGCCCAGAATCAAGGTTTATCACCTCCAGCTCCTTCTGTGTCTGTTGTCCATGATCTCTCACCACATTTACCTTTGCATTTGTACCTGATATTATTGACTTTCTGCAGAAACAGGAGGTAGTATTCCATGCTTGAGGAATTTGGGCAAGTCATTTCAATGCTCAGTGCCTCAGGTTCTCTGTCTCTGAAATGGAAGTGAACAATACTTCTCATGGAACAACTGCGCAAATGTTAAGGTAGTCAATATATTTACAGCTGTGAGAGGATATCTCTGAGGAGGAGGATGTGAGTAAATAATTAAGAAAAATGAAAGATGAATGAAATATATTATGGATATTTTCCCCAGCTATTTATACAATTATAAAGTATTTAAAACACCACAATGTTTGCAAATTATATATTAATCATACTACCTTCTGGCTAAATCAATGTCCTCAGCAACATCCTAATGTATCTATGCAGTCTTTGCAATAGTTCCAGGCAGGTATAAGTTTAAAATAAACAGACATATTTACTCTTATGTCTTGTCTGGAAGCTCCAAACAGCTGAAGATCCTTTTTTAATAGTAACCATTTTTACTAGCAGTCTAGCTTTTCTCCCCCTGATGATTATATATTATTCCAAGTACATACCTGTAAAGAGAAAAACAAGAAGAAAGTAGGGAACCACAAAGACCATCCAGAGAGCGCTTGGGAGCAGCTGTCCTATATCTCACTATTTTTCAATTACCTAGTGACATGGCAGCACATTTTGACAAGTCAGATTTACTGACTGCATCTTGTTTATTTCTCATTTTGACCCTGGGGCCAGTCTTTCCATGGGAAAAAATAGAAATTTGCTTTGCCAGTGTTTAATTTCCATGTACAACTATGTAGTCATTTAATGACTCCTGGCATGACAATATATGTTTAGTTAATTTTATTTTTTAGATTATTTCTAGGTGTTCCTTCCAAATAAAATACATAAAACCTTGTGAAATAAACATGCTCTCACAATGTAAGTCATTTATAATTGTATGTCAGGGTATAAGCCATGACATGAATCTTCACTGGTGTTCTCCTGCAGCCCTCTTCTAGATGACATCTCCAGTAAAAAGACAGTCCATATTCTCATACTGAATGAAAATGGAAAAAGAATCATATCGTATTCCAAGATAATCAAATCTCTCTAGACTAATGCTGAAAGAAGATGAAGTAATATTAAACTTTTTTTGAGGAATTCATTTCACAGACAGAAAACATAAATATTCAGCTATTCATACAAATAGGCTATTTTATATTTCTTAAGCCGGGTAGATGTATTAATCATTTGTGTTTGATGAGCACTCTCAAAGATTTATAAATTAAAATCTAGACCTCACTGCTTATAGGTCCCTAAAACCCTCTGTGCTTAAGTATTTACATATTAAAAGCATTTTGACAATACAAAGTATGGCCAAATGCCATATCTGACAAGGGGTTGGGGGGGGCTCAACAGAGCAAATAATGATATAAGTTTACATAATTTATCACAGTAATAAGAATAGAGCCAAATGACCAAAATCTACACTAATAGGAAGAAGAGATTTTGAGTTTCAAATTCAGTTCTGCAGCTCAGGATACTTGGGAAAGACCTGCAGCTGCTGCATATCTTACCAGAGTCACTGATGTAAAAATAATACATAAAATCTACAAAGACTAAATAAACTAATTCTATCATTTTTCCATTACCTGTGTGATTAAAAAATATCGCAACTATGCAAGAAATCAAAGTTAAAATTATGCTTTTTATACATCATTTGTCAAAGAAGCATGAAAAAGACAATACATTACTCAGGTGATAGGAATGGATGCTTGTCTGAGTTGGTAATAAATGCATAAATAAATCCACGTTGTAAGAAGAAAGTAGATGACTTCAAAATTGGAACTTCAACTTTATGTTAAATTATTATTCCCCTCTTTATTAGCTATGTCTTATGTCCTAGACATTTTTAGGAGTCTTTTCCAGGCCTTTCGGAAAAAAAGAGGATTAAAAGCTAGAAGATAACTATTAGGTAGTTGGATCTTAAGAGTCAAACTGAAAGTATTCATGATCCTGTACAATGTATGGAGACAGCAAAGAAAGCACCATAAATTTAAGTGTAGGGCAGGATTCACTTAAAATTAGCTATCAGAAAAAAATGAAATAGAAAACACTTTTTCAGAGATCATATATCTGCTGGAGAGCTGCAATTTCTATCATGCAGACTAATGAATTCTCTCTGAGTGTAGGTGTGTATATATCTGGTTTTTTTAAAGAGCTGAGCATTGCTCATTTCCCTTTTTTAAAGCTTGCCAGAAATGGTGCTAGCTTTTATGGAAGAGCACTAGTCAGAGATCAGGTTCTACTGTTCTCATCCTCAGACTGAGATAATTAATTTTAATATTTGATCCACCAGTAAGAACAAAGTTGAGGGGACATTCTCCATTCTTTCATTACTTCACACTTTAATTTAATTCCAGTAGACTTACATCTCTCTTCAGTTGATGGGTTTATTCCCTGTTTGGAACATTTACAAAGCTCTGAAGGACTAAAGTTGAATAGGAGCTGAATCCACTGGAGTTAGTTTTATGAAAAAAGGAAAAATATATCATTATTTATATGGAAAACAAAGCAAACAAAACTAGGGCACATATTCCATATAGATTTCTCATCACCCCAAAACTACCTACGCTATCTTGAAGCCACTATGGCCACTCATTCATTCCCTGGTGCTACTTGTAGAAAGCACATTGCCTACATGCTCTGAAGACCAGACTCTTTTTAAAATTATTATTATATTCTATAAAATCACCGACTTATCTTTCACAGATTGGCTTCCCTCTCTCTTGGTCTTCTTTTTTTTTACTGACAGTCAATGTCAGCTGGGACACTCAGGCTTGCAGTCCCATAAAAGATGAGTTTGCAGGATCATATCCCATCACCCTCCCTTCAGTGATTGTTTTGCAACGTCTGTATCATTCAGGCAGCTGAAGGAAGAAATCTCTCCTCTCTGCCCATGCAACAGGAACTAAAAAACACTTAAACACACTATTTACTTTTACAAGCTTACAGAAGGCTTTGTGTGTTGTAAAATATGCATTCTCTCTCTCTTTTTTTCTGGTTCTTTTTGGTGTATATTACATATACCAAATGTACATGCCTCTCTCCCTTCCTTCTTTCAGAGCTCTGTATTTGGGTAACATGGCTTTGCATGTGTTATAAATTGAGAATGGCTACCATGAAAATCAATGGAAAAAGAGTTCTCGAAACAGAGGGAAAAACACATATCTCAGCTCTTGATTCCCAGCAAGGATAAATTGCTAGTGCCAGTTTCTGTTTCTTTGACATAAGCTCCGTGATGGTCAGACAGAGGTTCCTACTGTCTAATAGGCACAGATTCTTAGTGATATTATCCTGCACGTAACAGAATCTGTATGAATGACTACAGAAAGTGTGCGTTTTTGAGGCAGAGCTCTGAAGACTGCCATATACACTTGCAGAAGGCTCTTATTTGGGTTTAACGTGAGTAGCATCATTTTCAGGGGATTGTGGAAGAAAAAGAACAGCATTTGCATCATACACACATTTGGGCTCTTGATAGGAGTCCAAATCTGATTATGTTGAGGTAAGTACAGAGTTTCTGAAGAAGAAATATTTGACAGCACAGGCTACTATATTTTTGCCCCCGCAGTGCTGGTGTTATATCCCCAAAGTATCACAGATTACTGGGGTAAGTTCAGCAGGGAACTTACACATTCTTCCTATTTTTCTATTTCAGACCATCAGCTCACATTTTTTTCACCCAGGAGGTGAATTATGCTACAAAAGAGTGATTTGTGACATCTCTGTTAATGCAACAAATGCAACTGGTAGAAGAAATAGCAGTTGTGATGCTGGGCCAACGACAGTGCCTAGCAGAAGGCTACTCACAAAAGTGCTTCTCTCTGAGCCTCTCCTGTCAAGTAGTGAGGCTGTAGAACTGTACTATCCATAAAACTTCTTCCTTGGTTGAGGAGTCCTCAGGTGGTTGCCCCAACATCCTGACCTAAACATATCAGAAGTAGCCGTACAGAGATGAGTTCAAAAAAGCTGAAAAATAACAAATTTCATTTACTGCTGAAGGGGCTGATTGAAACAAAACAAATAAAACCTCCTTAAAAATATCTAACTACTATAGCATGATTTTCATCAAGTGATCACATTATGTTGATTAATAACTGCAGGAAATGAGTACCTCAATTCAGGTTTTATGCAGACCAGCAAGAGGGTACAAGGAAGTCTGTGTTGCATATTGCTACTATACCTTTCAAGTTTTTATGGCCCTCAAGAGAAATGAGGCATTCATAATGTGGGGGGAAAATAAAAATCATAGAAGGCATCATAAATCTATAGGACTAAGTTGTGGAAATCACATCTTTAAACTGACACAGCCGTGATTAACTGGCAATGGCTTTTACAGTTAGAAAAGTTCTTGCTTAGAGTTATTTGCCCAGAGAAAGTTTCTGGTTAAAAAAAAAAAAAAAAGAGCAAGTATTTAATCAAATCCTTGTTTGGGGGTTGGTGGGATGGAATATGTTAAACTATAAACTACAAGCCTTTCACCTCAAGAAGCTTGGGTATGAGTCTGTTTTGATCACACAGACTGAAATTTCCAGCAAATGTTGACTCATATTTCTTCTAAAACCACCCACAGGATTCAGTAGTCTCTGAGCAGGGGAATAAATTGCTGTTCATGACTGAGCTGTCCTGTCTCGGCTGTCCTTGCAAGTTTAGATAGTCCTCATATAGATAATACAACACTACTCTCTTTCCTATATTCAAACACCGACTTGCAATCAAAGTTAAAAAGGACATATATACACATACATCTGTATATATTTTAAGAAAATAGTGATAATTATTGTGATATTGAAGTATTTGTAAAGGTCTGAATCATAATTGACTTGCATGCTGCGGAATCACTTGTACTTACTCAGGATTTAAGACTAAAACTACAAATCAAAATAATAGCATCCTTCAGCCATTTTGCATTTGCTTTCTGCACTAGAGACTGTTCAAGGTGAAAAGTGTGCACAACACTGCCTTAGAAATGTAATTTTCCATCAAGGAATAGCTAGACTAACGCAGAAGAGACAAAGATCTAAGTCTAGACAAACAAATCTCCTGAGTTTGCTGAGGACAGTCATTCCCATGTGAGTATATTGAAGAAGTCTGAGGGCATTGCCGGACACGGAACACAGTTCTACAGGTTCTAAAACTGATGAATGATGCCTTGCACAATTTATCCTGCATTCACTTCCAGATAAATTTCAGGCAAGCTCAGGAGCTAGCTTGGACCATGAACCACATCCTTATGGTAGTTTAGTTTGTTTATTTGCATTCATTCCTTTCTTTCTTTCAAGTATTGACTATGTGTGAATATACATCTACAAAGTGACCAATATAAAGGAAGAGTTTACACAACGTAACACTGAAAAAAAAAAAAGAAAAAAACCCACTGAATTTAGCAGCATTATGTAAATTCAAAGATGATAAAATTAGAATGAAACTATCAATATTTTCTGCTCTAGTCAATGTGTAACTAGTACAGTAAAAGCCAAATCAAAAGCAGTCTTCATGCAGACAGCTTTAGAGATTGTTATGCTATATAAACACATATTATGCCCTGGCCATGGAAATTTAACTTACAAGGAAATAAGTAAAAACTATTCCTAATATAGCTCATTCACAGATGACATCTGATCTTCCATTCCTCTAAGAAAATGTCACATTAAAGTAAATGGACTTAAGGTTTACAAACAAACAAAACTCTGTGGAAAGAAAGAAAATGTCTCTCAGAGCTTACTGATGAAAAAGCCCATTTTGAACAAATTTATGGAAATTGTTCAAGCATATTAACATGGGAGATTCATAACATTCCCTAAAATAACTAAGATTCCAGTAAGCTTTCTTGATAACATAGAAAAAAATGAATCTGGGAAGGAACAGCCATCAGTCCAGCCTAAAAGATATAGCCAGAAATACGGGTAGAGAATATTTTAATCATACACTCATTTTTTTTTCTTAGATGAAAGGGAATTACGAGAGGAAATTGTTTACACATAAAACTCCTTAGCTTTTTAAAGCATCCTGCTCTGCATCTCTTTTAGCTACACATTCTTGTTCTCTTGTGTAAATGGTTTGCACATATGCTTTTCATATTGCGGGACTATAATTACAATACTTTTTCATTATTCATGACTGCACAGTTTTGCATTTTAACTGAAATATCCTCAGTTTTGCATTTTAATGCAAATGTTTTTCAATGTTTTTCTGAAGGCTAGCTGTGTGAAAGGCTGAGTGACAAGAGAACTTCAACAGATTAGAAATTCAGATCACATAACTATGCTAATAGCTATACAGAATTCAGCTGAAGTAATACAGCTATACAGAAGTAATTGATCAACATAACAAATAGCAAAATGTCCTCCCTTTAATTCTTCTCTTTTGATAACTTACATGTTACCCAAGACTAAAGCAACAACAGAATCCTAGCTAAAAAAAAAAAAAAAAAAAAAAAAAAAAACCAACAACCAAACCCATGGCTCTTGTAAAGAGGTATGAAGTGCCACAGCTCAGGGTGAGTTAATAGCAGCCACCGAAGGACTTTTTGTAATCAGGGCCTCAAATGAGACAAATGCTACTGGTTTTGGCAGAGACAGTGCTAAAAGAAGAGAGATGCTCTAGGTACAAAGCACTAAGCTACTTGAGAAACGATGAAACCAAAAGATAGGGCTGCTGTGACCTCGCCTTCCCGGGCAATAACCATGAAACAGGATGGTTCTAAGTGGAAAAAAAATGTTACCGGTAGGAGCAGCCCAGCAATCACAGCTCAGATTTCCACTTCCTGATATTTGCATCCTCCCCATTAGCATGGCAAGCATGAAATCTACGTTTGCACAAGATAATAAAGAGGCAAGTAGTGGAATAATACAATTTCACACAGATGGAATATTGCATCAAGAGCAACATGTCAGCTAAGGAGTAACAAACCAAGATGAGAGCTTGAGCAGCCTCTTGAAATTTCCCCTGGGTAAGAATTTTAAAATCTGCAGCACAACACAGCAATGCCAAGGGGACAGCAAATCAGATCTACCAAAAGCAAAGAAAACCAGGTATTTGTTAAAGAAACACTGTGCCTGTCAAGTCTGTTGTAAAAACGCAGTGTCTTGATCCTTAGTAACTGAGCTAATAGAACTACTTTTATTTACATTCACCCATATAAACATAAATCTATTTACATTTAAATATATATTTAAATTAGTTAGGGGCCTTTGTCTTATCCTTAAACTTCCTCAAGCTGAATTAACCTTTGTAGATGACAGGAAATATATCAAATCCTAAGCTATTTATCTATCAGGAAAGGAGGGAGTGTGACTTTTTTAACCTGTCACAAATTTAATAGCTCACCTGTTCATTTAATAGCTCACACGAGAGAAATAATGAGAGTTGAAAATCAACAATTTCTGGACTGTATTGCCTATACAGACTACATCAGAATATGCAAGAAAAGAGAGAGAATCCTAGAGTTTGTTGATTAAACGATCAATTCTTCATTCTTCCTGAGAATCTCTAAGAAATCCACTACTGCACTAAATGCTCCAGTCTGCTACATGCAAGTAGAGTGGGACATTGCCCAAAGCATGCTATTAGACTGAGTTTCTATACAGCACCAGGACAGTAGGTTGAAAAAAAATACTTTATTTATTTATTTATTTATTTTTACTTTGCTCATTTCCCTTAAAGAATGGAATGCTCTCTCTTTAAAAGTTACAAATTAGAACTGCTTTGCTGGTGATAAGCTCTGGCTTTTGTTGAACAAACCTTAAGCCAGGAGTTCCTGTATTTTCTTCCAGACATGACCTCTGGAGACTTGTGCTGCTCTTACTTCAGCAGCACTCTCTGTTCCTGCTGCTAGTGTTATTCCCACAGCTTCAGTATTTTGCAGAATGCCAGTTTTCTGAAACTGGATGAAATCCAAGAGTTGATGCCTTGCTACATTCAGTGCTGCTACTAAAAGGGTCTTATGCCCAGTTGTTGAATTGCACTTCTTTCTCTTTGAAGGGAACATTTGCCACATTTAAAAAAACCATTCTGAGAGCGCTATTCCATGGATTAACAAAAAATTACCGATTTAAATTTGCCTTTTTTTTTTTCCCATATGCTTTTCTTCTTTTTCACCTGTTTTCATACTAGGCTTTTGTAAGGCACTGAACTCTGAAGTAAATCTTGCTACATTCTGTAAGATTCCTTTTCCTTAGTAATTACAGAAGTTTGTTTGTGCTGACAGCTGGAGCACAGCAAACATAGATCTTGTCTACTATTGGCTTCATTCACTTACCACAGTCTTTTCTATGCATCCTGCCAACACTGCAGGTGGACACTTTCCTCTTGGAGGGGGCTCTAGCTACGTGCCTTCGATAAAGTAATCTGCTGCAATTTGCACCACACTGTAATGCACAAAAAGGAAGCTGCCCAAGAGCGTAAATGCATTTTAATGAACACCGTACATGCTCTTCTCATCAGCCACAATATCTCTTCTTTGATGTCTGCTTCTCCTCTTGTCAAAAGTTGTGCGTGCATTTGAAAGCAGCTCCGTTCTGTTGCTATAAAATTGCATTGCTGTCAATTAATGTTTAGATTGTTAATTGCCCATATTCCATATTAAACTGCTCAGTAGGCAAATACTGTAAGAATAAACATTCTTATTGCAAATTTGGTAATTGATGCATGTTGAAAGAGCTTAATATGAAATAATTTGGAATATAGCTGGTCAAAACTAGTACAAATCCTGCCCCTCCTGCTTCTCTGAATTCTGACTTTATTAGAAGTCTGATGTTTCACCACTGATTTAACTCATGTTTTTGCACATTTGGAAGTCACAGCATGTTCCAATGCAAAGTTGCCCAAAATAAGGAATTTCTCTTGCATTACAGAAATCAAGCTCTAGTCTGTGGACACTAATTAAAGGCAAATTATCAGTCTTTTCAGGTAGCAAGGATATGTTTTTTTTTTTTTTCCCTTGCTTCATATTAATATTTTTGTAAAATATTCACCAGTATTCAAAACAATGGTATTATTCTTACTTTTCCAATCCCAAATCTGCAATAATAATTTTTACAAAACAAAAGCTAAAAGTTTAAAAATATACAAGTTAATATCCACTCAGATATAATTCAAAAATAAAATGCACAGGCAATGAAAAATAGTACATTCACTGAATTAATAACCAGTTCCACAAATGTCTGCATATTTTATGTGTTGCAGATGTGCATTTATACTTTAAACATATCCACATTAAGTATGACACGTTTCTTCATATATTTGCTGTTTTCATGACAAAACCAGTTCTATAAAAAAAGACAAAAGACTTATTATTTAAAATCAATTATAAAATGCAACTTGTAACATCCTAATGCATTTTGTATTACACTGTACATGCAAAATACTGCTTTGTTTCCAGCATTTGTATTTTGAACCAGTGGTGAAACCCATTCATATAAACGCAGCATAGAAAGCTGTTTTGTTCTGTTCACTTAAAAGATCACTGCAGAAAACAATCTTTTTAAAGGTTTTTAAAATTTAAATGGTTTAAATTTTTAAAAGGTTTTACCTATAACCTTTAGATGTTCTTGAGACCACTGAAAGTCAAGAAACAGTATCAGACTCAGTTTACTTTAGAAGAATGTTTTAACTTTGAACAAAGTTCTCAAAATAGTGCCCAAATGCACAGTACTTGTTGAACAAATTCAGATTTATTGAAAGTAAACATTTACATTGGCTACAAT
>JAVCKT010031550.1:20940-62602 GCA_032273925.1 Rhynchotus rufescens | reverse complement strand
GAGGAAGGAGGTAAAAAGGAAAAATATCCTCTTGCCTTGTCCTGAACGTGCCTCCCATCCAGATGTGTCTGCAGGAGGGAGAAGCCACGAGTGCACTTTTATTAGATGTCAAAGCATCCAGAAACACTCAGCTTTGAGATGTAAAATCTTAGAAAACTGAATTGTTTTTTGCAGCACTCTTTGTGTAACTGCTTGTTGTTTTCTATGTGGTTGGTTCTTCTGCGTGGTTTTTTATAGTGGCTGAATATTCGATAAGGTTTTTTGTCACTTTATAAAGTGCATAGGGAATAAAAAAGCTGGGAGTTTGTCCCTTGTTAATATTTTGGGTAAATTTTTTTGCTTTAAAGAGCTCTTCTCAATTATTTATTATCTGTGGGAGAAAAAGCAGTAGAACAGCTGTTCCTGAATAGCTCTAGAAGAGCAGGGACTTGTTGAAAGAAACACTCGGAGTCTGGTGTCAAAATTCTGCATCACTGGATGATTTGACTGCAGGGGGAAGTAGGTGCATGAAAATTTACACTGTGGAGAAACCTCAAAAAAGTCTCCTGTACATGGTAGCTGCCTGCTCTGGTTCTTAGTAGGGTTAAGGCTCAATCATTCCTGCACAGCTACTCGGTGTCCAGGGGAGCCTGAGGGCTTGGGTTGTTGCTGGAGCCCTTTGCAGGACTCCCTGCAGCTGGATATGAAATTGAAGGGGGGATTTTGGCACCATGTCGAGTGTGACGAGGAGCTCGGCATTGTCCCCGGCCTCTGGAGGCTGGTGGCTTTGCTGTATTTATACTTCTCCGGGTATTTATCCTTCTCCCTAGGCTTCTCCCAGCGCAGCTTGCTGTAAAAGCAAGGCCAGGGCACCCGCGTAGGCGGTGGCTGCGTTTCCATTTCGGAGCAGCTGGGGCAACCACCCTCTCTTTCCATGAATGGTGCTTTCAAACCTGGGCTGAGGCAGCAGAAAGCATCAGCTCTTGGTCTGGGAAAGGAAAGAGGCTTAATTAGTTCGTGCTGCAAAGAGCTGTGAAGATGAAAATTGCGATGTAAGTGAAACATGTTATTATTGTTAATTAAAATGCAAATGTGAGATGTGACAACTAGCTCCTAAAGGAGGGTAGTTGGAGGCATTAACGTGCACAGGCCTCGTGGTTCCCATGGGGTTGTAGACTTGGCCTGCAGGATTTGCATGGGTGAAAGCAGCTGTTTCCATTGATCTCTTGAGATGTCCCATTCCAAGCTTAGAGTTCCCCTCCTGGTGGAAAGGGCAGATTTAGAAAGGTGGCTGGAGCCTGGTGAGAAATGGAAGCAAGAGCTCAAGGGTCCTTCGTGGTACTGGAAGAGTCTGGGTCTTTTGTGGAGCTCCTCAACAGAGAATGTTGGGACGGGGATATGGAGGGAGTGGGTCGGTGGGAGGCAAGAACAAAGAACAGAGAATATTTTGCCATTACAACCATTTCTTCAGCTACTTTCAGAGCTGCAGAGGAATCCGATCTGCTCTTCACTTTGCTGGCTTAAATTAACAAAAATATCATGTGGGAGACTTGTGGATAATCTTGCAGTTAGCTGGAGGTGTGAGAGTACTGTATGTGATCCCTGGCAACCTGTGATGAATGTTAAGCCCAGCGATTGACTGATAAAAGGTTCCTTTGTGTGGAAAGGGTAGAAAACGCAGACGATGAGGAATACAAGAGTGAAAAAGCCCATGGGCCATGAATTGGAGCCAGCAAGCAAACAGCCCAAATGGAAGCAATATTGGTGACTACTATCTTGTTGGTTCATGACGTTTGCGCTGTCGCGTCTCAGTGAGTCCAGATGTTGCCGTAGGGTGGAATCAATTCCCCCCTTCCTCCTGGCGTGATTTTTGGCCAGCTCCCTCTCTGGTATTTGTGCAGGTAGGTGCTGAGTAGCAGCCCAGGCAGGGTGATTGGGGTGCAGCCTGGCAGGGGTCTCCTGAGCCAGCGCCCTGAGTCCCCCTCGTTGATCTGCAGGCCACCACAAGCACAAGTCAGGCTTGTAACTATAACCAGCTCTACTTGAAACCACCAAGAGCTGCCAAATATGAGGCTTGGCAACGTGACCCTGCTTGAGCAGGGCGATTGGACCAGCGATCTCCAGAGGTCCCTTCCCACCTCAACCCTTTCTGTGGTTCTGGGATACCTGAGGAATGTGGAGAAGAAACTTCAGGGTGGAGGTCTCAAATTCAGCACGTGATTTAACTGGTCTGGTTTTGTCATGCCTCCTGAGGGATGTTTATTTTTTGTCTCTCTCTGCAAAATGTCCCCCGTTCAGAGGGTAGTTATGGGGTTTTCTTCACAGTGACTCTTTTGAAGTGTAAGGAACATTTGGAGCAGGCTCATGTTTCAAGATGAGCTGTTTTTTTATTTTTCTCCAAATACCCCCAAAAATCTCTTTGTACTTCTTGGCTTTCTGAATACATCCCCAAATGTTATCTCTTAAGTGTAAGAAATACAGCTCTGGGTACATTTGATTCTGTCTTTATAGAGGTGGTTTGAAAGGCACCCTGTAGCCCATGTGTTGTACCCACCAGTGCTGACCTAGGCAGACAGGACACCCTTTCCTCTGGCCTTAGCATGTAGGATACAATAACATTCATCACTGATTCTTCCAACAGCTGAGTGGTAAAGAGTCATTTTTCTGCTTTTCACTCTGTGCTTGTGTCTTCCCCACATCAGATAAAATTGCTCTCCATTCCTGGGATGCCTGCAAGACAGGCTGTGTCCCAAGGCGTCCCAAGCTGCCACCACCCTGTGTCTCACCAGTGGCACCAATCCAATTTTTCCTCCATGCCAGTTTAACAGTTCCTTAACTTTTTGTCTTGCTTGATATTTTTCAGATATTTTTCAGAATTCACAATTCATCCACAGACCGTTCTATTATCATTCAGCTTGATATTTACGACCAAGTGATTTTTCAGCCGTTGGGAGGCTTAGATTGCGCTGTGGCAAGGGGAGAAGAAGACCCATTGGTGTGATATCCCTTGGGAAGAGCCACAACCCCTCCTATGTCACCTACACGCACGGTGCTGCAGCCGCAGCACCGCGTAACGTGGCCGTGGATGCTGCAGCTGGGGCACGGCGTCCCTGCGCTGCCCTTGCTGTGCAGGCCACGGGGAAGAGGCTCGAATGTGGCCTCACTTACGCAGCGTGCTGCTTAATTAAGTAAATAAAAACTGATGCAATCCTGGTGCATGGGCCGGGACAGGCGGGTTAGACTAAGCTGTGAAACCCCAGCTTAGCAAACATATAATTGCAGTGAGCTCCTACCCCAGTCCTTCAGCACACAGTTGCTTTTTTATTTTCCCTGTTTTCAGAATATGGGAAAGAGTTGAATATTCTGTGCTTTGAGAAAATCCTTTTTTGCTTTTAATTGTCCTAGGTCACTTCAAAGCTCTAGCCCCAGCCTGTGAGCAAAGTTTTTGAGGCGTTTGCCCTGGCAAAACCCTCCTTCCTCCCTGGTTGCCGTGTGGATGGTTTGGGTAAATCCGTCGCTTTGCTGCCTTTGGTTTCCCAATGACTCCGCTCATCCCGCGGGCACCTGACTGAACAAGAAACCTGCCGGGCCTCTGGCAGGAGAACACGCACTAGGAGAAGAAAGGCAGAACGTGAGGGGTGGCTCTTTGATAGACTAAAATAATTGCTTGTTTAAGGCTTTGGGCTAGTGAAATCCCAGTGTATTTAGGTGCATGAAGAGCTGGGGTCCAGCCGTGGTCTAAGCCCAGAGCAAAGGTGACTGAGCAGATGGTTTAGGTTTGGGGAATATTAAGGATATATAGACAGTTTTGGAAGATGTGAGGTTGCTGAACATGCACAATTCACCCTCGTGAATGTAAAGGCGGTAAGTATTAATTCCCCTCTTATAGACTGCTAAACTGAAGCCTGAGAGCCAAACCTTATCCTGCCTTCCCATAACGTCACCCCTCAGCCTTGGGTTAACACGAGAAGACGCGACCTCGAGATGCCGAAGGACTCCAGGAGAGCAGAGCAGAACCCGTCCCCGCGGGGCCAGCGGGCTTGGGCCGGGCTCTGGCCCTTCCGAGGGAGCAGCGGGCGGGCTGGCGACTAAAGCCAGTGCCTAAAGTAACTAAAGCGACTTGTTTGTCGTTTCCAGGAAGAGTGGGATCGCAGCAGCAGTGGCAGCTCAGGATCGCGGCCTAGCTCGGGCTCCACGCGTGGGTCTGGCTCCAGGTCTGGCAGCCGCGGGAGAAGCAGCCAGTTGAGTCGCTCGACCAAGGTATCCGTGGTAGTGCCGGTGGGGCGAGCTGGCGGACGAGTGCTGCAGTCGTGTCCTTTGCTTGGCTGGCCACCGGAGGCGTCCTCTGGAGAACGTGGCTTGTGTGCGGCTGTGTCCACGTGGAGGGCGTGCGTGTGAGCTGTGAGCTACGCCGACGGGCTCTTCGTGCAGCGTCCGTGGCCTGGCTGCCACGGCAAGGCGTGTGTCTGCTTAGGTGTGTCGAAATTGGGGAAATTAAGAGATGTCTTCAGTTATTCTTTTGGGCAAGTCTGCGTTAGAAGCTCATCTGTGGCAGGAACTGAGTGGACACCATGGCACGGTGATAGTTGTGCCCTTGACACCAGCTGCTTTCAGTGGGGACTCTTGGCTGGGTGAGGTGGGGAATTACTTTCCTGACCTGAAAAAAAGGGAATTTGAGAGTTGACTTTTGATCCATGTTGAGGTCAGTTCCCGTTCGAACTCACTGGGAACCTCCTTCATGTCCCCTGCCAAAACTGCTGATTTATTTTTTTTTTTTTATGGAAACCTTCAGTTTTGCTAAATTGTCATTTTTCCAACAACAGCAACTTAAATCAGAGCCTTTTTAGGCAGCTCTACCTGCATGTGCTCTTTTCTGTTTTCCAGCCAAGTGCAGCCAGGGGTCATAGGCAGTGGTGGAGGAGGTTGGGAGGGGAGATATTGGCAAACGTAGACTTCACATGCGCTGGAAAAACACCACATCCCCCAGGGTAATCCCTGCATTTACACCACGGGCAGTGCTAAGACTCAGCTGACCCTGCGTGTTATTTTATATTAATGCTAAGCTCAGTGATTAGACATGCTGCAGCAGTCAAGCAATGAAGAGCACGGTTTTGCATTTGCCGTGATTTGCTAGGGAATGGTAATGAGGAGCAGTCAGAGAAACCGGTGTCAGGTTGAGCTGAGGTTTTGACAGGCGCCCGCGTGCATGTAAATGCCGACTTTATGTGGGGAATTTGCTGAAGCTGCATGCACAAGTGCAGAGTCCACGCGCCGGTGCCGGGGTCGTCTGTCCCTGTGTGTGTTTGTGCAGCCGCAGGGGTTCAGCAGTGCTCAGTGTGGGTTTTATTCACCTGGATCTGTGCTCACAGGAGCGGGGGGACAGAGGTTATGGAAATCAAGTTAAAGCACCGTGTGCGTAGGGGCTGTTTTAGTCAATCACTGATCTTTCCGAGTGTTTGTGACACTCTCATTAGTCTGTCTCTCAGTCATCATTCCTGCTGGCTTAATTAATTTTCAACAGTCCTAACCGCTTTTTGATGAAAATTATTATCTAACTCTGTGGGTTGGGTCACTGAGAGCTCCAAGTTAAAGCTGATTATAATTACAGACTTGGGGGACCTGGTGAGAAGTAACTTCTTAAATATGTGTTTTCTTCTTTTCCCTCTGAACCTGAGAAGTGGAGAGACTTTTTTTTGAATTATGGTTAGATCTGAGTACCTTATTGAGAGCTTTCACAGTGCCTTGTAGCTGATGTAGAGCTGCTGCCCAGAAGAGTGGGTGCTGCCCCACTCTCTCTTTGGTTCTTGTTGCAGCAACTGCACTCCATGCCCTTTGAATGGAGACAGAAAACAAGAGGACTGTCTTGAAAGGATCATGGTGATGCACAGCTTAATGACAAACTGCATTATCGTTTGTCCCAGTTGCCTTTTTCTGTGGAGTGAAACTAGTATTTTGAATGTGTCCTGGAAGTGACAGGAATGGTCTAGGAGACCAGATGAGTTGCAGTTTAGTTGACCTGTGGGTATCCAACAGCAGCTAAAAGCTTAGACCCATCTTCTGAGCTTCTGTGATCTCCATCTAGTTTTTAGGGATTATTTTAGGGATTATTCAGCAACAAGCTGAATTGGAAAACAGTTTCATGACCCAACCTATTTCACTAGGAACCCATCTCCATGCTGTTGTCTTGGCTGTTCTATAAGGGTATTGCTGATTTGTCTCATCCTCATTGTAACTGGGCTAGGACATGGTCCTATACTTTCTCGCTCAGTCTAAATACTGTCGTCTGGGGAAATCCTACTGTTGGTAGCTCATTGACAGATACTTAAAATACACCATGTCCATAGGAAGCCCCTGTGCAGAGAAATGCTGCTGTCTGCAAGAAGAGGTGGTTCTTCTTGGGGTGATAACTCAGAAGACCAGCACATTCCTACTCATAACACTGGATGAGGATCCCTCTAAGTATTTAGAAAACAAATTTCTCTCTGAGAAAAATTTCACTTATGTTTGATGAAATTAAAGAGCTCTGTTTCCATAACTAATCATAGGAGGTTTTCTGTTAGTTTTCTTTGTGTACATAAATATGTTAAACTGCAGATCCCAGAAGGTTAAAGTCATCATCCATAGACCACTTCTAGGAAGAGGTAGGTAGAAAAAGAGCAATGCAACTGTGTTTTGAACATCCTTTGCCTAAATTGTTCGTTGTCCTGGGAATAGCTCTCAAATCTGGCCATCTGTAGTGTGCTGGAGAGGCACACCCTTCTCTTTGGAAAAGCAGCGCTCAGTTTGTGTGCAAATTGTGATATGGGACTTCACTAAGAAATGCTCCAGTTTTGATGAGCTTTCAGTTATTGCTGGTATTAAAAATTGGTGGTCTCTCAGGAAAGTTATATGTGTTTTTAAGGAATGTTTTTTCCTAGGAATCTTTGCTTTTTTGTTATCAGCATGGGTATCATGATTTTATGAACTGATTAAACGCACCTTGTACATTAGAAGTAGCAGCTTTCAGGACAACTATCAGCAAAAATACAGTAGATTAACACTTGGAAGCGCGTGGATGATCTTCAGAGAGACCAGCCGTGCCAAGCACAGCAGTACATGACAGTAAAATGCTGCTCCTTGGGCCCACACTGCTAAAGAACTGCTTGTGCGAGTAGATAGACTTGATTTTATTTATTAATTTACTTGATTTTTATTTTGATAGTGCCCATGGCTGAAAACAGCCTAAACCTGCTTTTGCGGAGAATCTTGCTGTGTGGCCCTGCAGTGGTGAAGGCTGCTGGACACGGTGTGGGCCCCTCTGAAAGCAGAGCCTACGTGAGCCTCAGTGTCCTACACTCGTTTCTCTGTGGTGGCACCATTTGGGCTGAAATGTTTTTAAAAGGCTGCAGAAGAAATCCAAATCTTCTTTCATGAAGACCCCAGAACCAGTCCAGCACGACCTGTAGTCCTACGTGTGGTTTATTTTTTTTTTTTTTTTTGGTGGAAAGGGAGCCGAGCACGACGTCCTTTCCTTAAAAACACTGAGATTTCACTGTTTGGAGGCGGAGCAAGAGGTTCTGGCAGTTTCTGTTGCAGAGGTGGCACATGCTGACTTGTAAGGGCCAGGGCTGCCACGTCCTCCCCGTGCTGGTCGGATGCTGCTGGAGGTGCTGCTGTCTGGCAGCGAAGGGTGCAGGAGTCAGCAGCGTGTGACATGCATGCAGTGGAGTCAGCTTTGCAGAACAGAGGGTGGTTTTGCCTTCGAGACAGAAGTTTTCCTCAAAAAGCCCTCGCAAGATGTGTCTCAGTGGGGAGGTCAGACCAGGGTTGCGCCTGATGTCAGGCCAAGCAGAAGCAATGAGACAAAAAACAAACTAGTATTAATTCCAGTTAGTTCCACGCTTCATGTGAAAGGCTGATGCCTTTGAGGAAGAGATAAAAATGTATTGGCAAGCTCAGCACAAGGCTTTGAATGTTCTGCGTAGCAGCTTTCTAGCAGTGACTGTTAGGATCTTGAGGCCTGCAGCTGTGGTGATGTTAGTTCTGACCCGCTGCTATATCCCACGGTGAGATTTAGTGTGAGCAGAGAGCAGTCATGCTACTAGGGCTCTTCAAAAAGGCAGCGAACATGATGGTAGATTCTAGAGGGGTTTAGAGGTTCCTCAGGCTGCTCTGCCCCATGTCTGGCTAGTCAGCTTCATCCTCATAGGGGAGAACTTGCTCTGTGGTTTGCCCAGGTTGGGTGTCTTCACCAGTCAAACGTGCCCAGCTGGGGAGCTGGGCCCTGGTGGGTTGTGTAGGCCCTGTGCCCCAGTGTTGGCTGTGGAAGGTGGGGTAGCAGGACGTGCCCAAGTTGGAGCGGAAGCTGTGTGTTGTCCACGCTATGTTGTCCACAGCTGTGTGTCCATAAGGTTGAAACTGTGTGTCACTCCCTGCCTCCAAAACCCCCTGTTTCAGTGAGCGAGTGGACTCACTAGCGAGGGCTCCTGGGAAGGTGGCCTAGCATCTTGCTGTCATTATGCTCCAAAGGCTTCTCTTGACCTGCCACATCACTGCGTGCAGCCACCCGACCACTCTGAACGTTGCTGTAACCCTCGGTTGAGCCGACCTTTCAGCTCATGGGCTGTGACCTCTCTAAAGAACCTCCCTGTGCTGGTGTTAGCACCCTCCTCGAACAGACAGGGAAACGAGAAAGCCCCAGGAGCCTTGGAGGCCCCGTGGCCATGGTGAGACCCACGCACCAAGCCGCAGCGCTCGCCTTTTTTGCTGTGGGTTGGGCCTAGCTTGCACTCAGGCCTGGAGCTGGGCCAGGAGCTGGAAGGAGCTTCACCCCTTCCTACAAGTAACCGCCTTCCCCTCTTCTTTTCAGAATGGCAACAAAGAGGGAAACTTGGACATGCTAGGCACGGACATCTGGGCAGCCAACACCTTTGAGTCCTTCAGGTAAGCCCTTCAACAAATGTCTTTTAAAACGTGGGCTCCGTTAGCGTTTGTCTGCGTGTTGTTCTGGAGATGATTGCATAGGGTGGCACTGCGGCACAGCCCCTGTCACTGCTCTTCCTCCTCCTCACCGTTTAGCCCGTGGCACAAGCATCCCATGTGCTAGGTGAGGCTGCTGAGCGCTCTGCAGATGTCTGAATAAGTTACTGATATGATTAATTGTAGCTGGCCGGGCAGGACCGAAGCAGCTCCGAGCTCCCAGATTTGGGGGATTTTTTTCTCCTGTTAATTGGCAGCTCATGCGTTTTGCTTCGCAGCTGCTGAGAATTGCTGCTCAGCTGCCGTTTCAGCACTGGGAAAACGAGCGTGCTGCCCCACTGAAGCAATGGCAGCTGAGATCAGGGAAATATGCTTTCCATCCAGGCGTGTGCATCTCCCTGCACCATGCCTGAAGCACGGCAGGAGCCTGCACGGAGCCTGCAGGAGTTAATGTTTCCGCTGGGATTTACTCCTGCACCCGAGCCAATGAAGGACATATTGCAGCAGGCAGCCTGTGAGGGAACAGAGCCTCTGCATTTCATGGACCTGGCTAGTACCTGCTGCAAAAACTGCTTGGTTTAAAGAGCAAGTGTAGCTGTCAAGGTATAGACTACATCTCCATTGAAAGCAGGAGCTTAGAACATGCAGCTCCTCCTTTGGAGAGCTCAGCATCTCCCAAAACCTGACGAAATGGCACATGATGCAGCAGTGTAAAGGCTGGAGGTCTGTCGTGTGTTCTGGAGCAGAGCCTCCACAAGCACCAGCCTTCCTCCTCCTCTGGGGAGGCTCAGATGTTCCACCTGCTCCTCAGCCCTGCTGTGGCTACATAGTAGGGTGCTTGCTTTCTTTGCGTGTCTCTGTTTTTCTCTCGTAGTGGGGCCACGTGGGACTTGCAACCTGAAAAACTAGACTTCACCCAGTTTCACAGGAAGCTCCGAAACACCTCCAAACACCCACTGCCTCACATAGACAGAGAAGGGTGAGTGCTGCGTGTCCGTGGAGGGGCCCCAGCCCCAGGAGCACTGGTGAGGATGTTCTCTCCAGTGACATATGGCTTCTTGTAGTGGGCAGGCTCACTGGGTCGTATGGCTCATACAGAGGACTTGGTCATAGGTGGGATTTGCCATCTCCTCAATCAGAAATGGAAGCGCCTGGTTTTTAACGTGCTCAAGCTGTCCTGGGCAGGAGCAGTGCTGTCCACTATATTTTGTATTGTTTGGTGGAGTTCAGTTTTAGACCACGTTGGGTCCAAGCTAAATTTCATAGATTGAAAGACTTTTAAGTGTTGGGAGAAAGATCCCAGTTTGACCCAAGGTTTCAACACATTCTTGATGCAACTCCTAGAAGATCTCTGCTGAAGAAAGTGTATAGTTACTCCACAGCTACATTTTATCTAGCTATATTTTTGCCTTTTTCACAAATCATTTTTATCTGTAGATGAAGGAAAAATGAGAACAGGTAGAAAATAGGGAGTAGAAAATCCTAAGTGAATTTTTCAGTGCTACTCTATTATATGTAGTGATAAGAATTCACTCTCAGAGTAATTTACCTGTTAGTGAGCTGTTTTTTTTCCGAAGTGTGGGTAACTGCTATACACTTACCTGGGCTAATTCCTGGTAGCCATCCTTGCTCAGCCCAGGGTTCAGCATTTGCCATTGTAACCGGTGCTGGGGTTACAAGAAGTAAAAGCACTAAACTGTGTAAGGCTCTTCAGCACTTTTTAAACATTTATAGCAGGTAAATAAACTAATTTTCAGAATATTTGGAATGATGTGAGTACTCAAGTTTCTAGGTTAAATGTATACCATTGGCACAAACAGTGCATCTCTCAGAATGTGATGAACACAAGTCATAAGTTACACCAATTAGAAAGGAAGAAATAGAGACAAGATTTTTTTTATTCCTTTTTAAGTTTGTTGTGTTGGACATGCATGAGCTTTCCATGAAAGCATCCACTGAAATGATGCTGGCTGAGTTTACTGAATATCCAGAAAGGTGCTTCAATGCACGGCATTTTTTTCTGGATATTCTGGGATCTCCAGAGAGGTCTATGACCGTGATCCTTCACTGTGATTTCACCAAGAGCTCATCTTGGCCCCCTAGACACCATTTACCTTGATCTGCTGCTCTCTGATTGGTTGTCTCGTGTACCTTGTTTCACGTTATCTTATCTCTAAATGACTGAAAAATACTTTGATCATTCTTGCAGGATAAAAAAAGATTGTTCTGAGTGTTTGTAAACGCAGAAGACTGTGTAGATTGACAATTTTTCCTTCTTCTTAACAAGTGATTTGCATTCAAGTAGTAGCAGACCCATAATATTTTCAGAATTCTTTTTTGTTATTATTTCTTGATCTAGTAAAGCTTGCTAATCATCCCAGCAGCCGTGGATTTGGTCTGTTATGCTTGGTTTCTCTTGCTAGTTTTTTGTGTTTCAGATTTTATGTTTATATTTGTATTGATTGTTGTGTTCTGCTTTTTGCCTGTTTGTGATTTAAATTTATGCTTGCTCGCTGCCATCTTTCTCAGCAGGAGAGCAGGAGCACTGGGGGAATCTAGTAAATGAGAAGCAGTTCAAAAGAAACACTTATGGTTACATTTTTCTTCCTTGTTTTTTATCCAAATGGAATGTGCCTTCCATTTGCCTTGGTGTGGGAATTCACTCCCTTTAAATCACCTAATATTAGTGTTCTGACTGCCTTAGGTTTTCTCCCAAGAGCGGCAACCAGGCCGTACATAGTAAGAGCATTTTAATGCTCTGGCAAGAGGCAGTTGGTGCTGGCGGGTGGAATTGGAAGCATTCACGTGGTAGAAATGGCTTTGTGTGCGTGTGGCAGCGTTTTGGAGGTGTGTTCATTTCTATTTTTGTGAGGGTCTCCTGCCTGGGTCCCGAGCTTTCATTTTGTTCTCTTCCTGCTGTAGACTCGGCAAAGGGAAATACGAGGATGGCGACAGCATCAACCTGAACGACATCGAGAAGGTCCTTCCCGTGTGGCAGGTAGGTGTCAGAGCCATCTCTGCTCCACGGTACTGCTCATACCCCAGCCGCTGCCTTTGCTGCCTGTCCTCGTTAAATGATGCCCGCGGAGGCTGGGGAAGCTCCCAGGTCAGGTGAGTGGTCTAGGCCAGTGGTTGGCAGCGGTAGCCCGAGGGCAACAGGGGCTTTCACTGCCATTTGGTTACATCCTATGAAAGTTTTGCATCCACCACTACTTCCAGCTAAGAAATTCTGGCCAAGACCCTGCAAGGCTGTTACTCCATTGATTTCCCTAAAGCTTAACTTCCTAACACTGCAGTTAGCCTGAGCTATGGTCCTTCAGGTTTCATGAGAAGAAATCATGCTGTCAAGAAGACATCAGTGCCTGTGTTGATTCAGTTGGTTCTACCCTGAAGCATGCGTGTGTGTGTGAACATAATGATTATTCATTTATAAGTGGCCTCTAGCCTGTTTCACACCAGATCCATCCTCTTCAATTAGTTTTGGTAGCTTTAGTTAACTGACCTTTGGCACTCAGGTTTTAGGGAATAGTAGGATGTGACCTTTAATTAAATAGCCCCATTGAGCCCCCCTTGCTCTTTCCGATGCCCTAGTCCTGAAGAGAGCTGTGTGCTCTGCCTTACGCACCTTTCAGAAGGTGCTCTGCACGCTTCTTGTTGAGGTCACCTTTGGGTCTTAAGAACAGCTCCTCTTGGTCTAAGGGAAGGGCTGAGACGTCCCGTGTACTATGGCAGTGTTTCGATTTTCAGCCCTGAGTAGGAGCCTGCTGGGATTTTTGCTTATGCATCATGTGAGGAAAAGCCTTGCTCATCTCAAGTCTTGTGATGATCCGTGTTACTATTTCTTTTGAGTAAACCAGCTGACAATAAAGACCTAAAGAAGCGAAAAGAGTGGAGAAGTTCTGCTGCCTTTGGCACAGAGAAGCACTTCACAGAGCTGTGATTCTGTAATTCTGTTCTATGCTCAGTTTCTTATGTGCTCAGTGTGTCTGGACTTTAGATCAGAGGAAGAAAACATCGGGGTTAGCCGAGAGTAAATTTAGCCATGAGTAAGTCTACAAAATGAGGATATTTTCTCTGGGGAGTGATTGAAACTATCTTATGTATAGAATTGAAGGGAGTTTCCAGACGTGCTGGGACTGCATTTTTGGGGTCACAGGCTGTGCCCGGTTGCCAGGACTGTGACCCTCTTCTAAGGACTCTTACTAGCTGAACATATCCCTTGGGAGAGTAGGAGGCAGGAATGCAGTCTGCACAGGGAGGTGAGTTAGAGAACTAAGGCACAGGGAGGGTAAGTGCTTAATACCCGAGGTCACTCCGGGCGAGCTCAGTGCAGAAGTGCAGAATCTCAGGGTGGAGTTTTCCTTTTAGGATGGCACTTTCTCTTAATTACCCAGGCAATTGCCTCTAATGGACAGGAGGCAAAAGCAGGCAAGGACTAAGGACACTGCCTGGCAAGCGACTTGTGGCTCAGGGCAGCAGGATACAGATCCCTTCCCATTGAGGAGAAGGGACATCAGTGTCCCTCACTGAGTGAGACTGACGCTGATGAGCGTCAGTTTTAATCATGGCACCTTGCACTATGAGAAGAAACTATTCAAAAGAAATAAAGAAGATTAAAAGAAACTGTTAGGAGTTCTTTGAGAGAAGAAGCTCTCATTCTGTGCCAGGAGTTGACATTCTTCTCCAGAGCTGGAGTTGAATTTCTTTAATAAGTGACAGCTATTAAGCCAGCCGGGTCTTTCTGGGCATCCTCTTGTGCTGTTGTGACACGCCAATGAATTAATTCTCCTATATACCACAATCAAAGGAGAATCTCTATCAATCAAGTGTTTCTACCCACATCTCAAGCTTGTATGGTGTTATTTGCAGATCTTAATTGCCAGCGTGGTGGCTCTGAATCTTGCCTTGAAGAATTGCCTGGCAGAATTCATATTTTATTTGGTGTTTAACTTGCACCCCTGGTCTGGTTTGTAAATGCTACGTTATTTCAGAGCTTGGCCTACCTAGGCCTGGGCTATCATGGTGTGTGTGGGACCGAAAAGCCACGTTGTTATTGTGGAGGATTTACCGTGTCCCGTGTTGACAAGTGAAACGCTTCTCAACAGCTGGGATAATCCCGACCCGTCGGCTGGTTTGAACGTGCCCAGGCAGCGCCGGCAGTGCCTGGGCTGCTGTTTATCACTTCCTTGTTTTAAGCGGCTCTTTGGGATACAGTGCACAAGGGTACACGGGCACATGAGCGGGCGCGTACGGAAATGAATCCTTCCTTCGGCTTCCAGGGAGCTTTCCCACGTTGCAGTTGTTTTTAAGGCGTATTCTGAAAACGAGACTTTTCAGGTCAGAGATGCAAAATATTTTCTCTGTGTTGAAAACTTTATGTTGCCTATTGTTGCTTATTAGCAAATGCTTTCTAATTACTTCCTGCTCATCTCTTATGAGGTGCCAAATTGACAGGGAGCCATGCATGGACAGAGAGCCACACTGGCCTCTTGGCTCGTTCTTGGGTATGATCCAGTGATAGAAATGCTCTGTATTTCTAAATGTGCATCGTCAGCCATGGTAGACATAACCAAGAGCACCAGGCTTGAGAGGAAAGAGCAAAGCTCCATTGCACATTTCTTTGATGCTGCCATCTTCCTGGGATACACCTGAGTCTGTATTTGTATCTTGGATTGTATTTCCAAGTGGCCTTTTGCAGAGGTTAAGCAAAATGCTGGGATTGTCTGGCAATTCAGTAAATTTGGGTTTTGCTGCGGGCATCTCTCAACAGCTTTTAACAAAATGTTGCAAGGAAGCCTGTGGTGTTGGGTGGTACTATTTGCAGGAGTAATAAATAAATAACCTCCCTGAAACTCTCGCTTCATACCTGTGTGAGGGCAATCGCTTGTCCCCAGCTCTTTGTTTTGGCCCTACAGGGTGTGTGTCTCCCTCCTCGGAGCTGCTCTTGGGCAGGGTGAAGCAGCCCGACCGGCTCTGCCATCTCGTGGGCAGGCGGCACCAGTGCTGCATCGCAGTGCTGCCAATCCCAGTGCTCCCAGTCCCATCTTGACGGCCTTGACCAGTTGTGTGCTTCAGTTTCCTCCTGCTCCCAGCTTTTCCAGGCTCTCCGGCGTGGGCGGGTTTGGTACTAAATAGAGCTTGTTTGGAAAGCTTCTAGCGGGGCCTGTCCATCGGGAATGAATGAGTTTGCAGCACGGTGGGAGTGGCCGGGCGGCTGCCTTTGTGCTAGCACAATACTTGGGATCACAGTGACACTGCTGGAAAGCAGCTGGAAAACGCAGTGCGCCTGCGGTGGCCATCGGCTGCCATGTAAATAACAAGGAGCCCAGGATAACAGAGCTTCTCCGCCTGGTTTTGGAGGAGCTCGCTCACCCAGTGCATGCGACTGCAGCAAATGCTTTTTCCTTTGCTTTGGCAATGGCTGAGAGTGCAGGATGTCACTATTTTGGCTCTGCTCTTGTAACCTTCGTCTCTCCTTGTTCAGGGGGTTTGTAGTGGGACTTGGGCACTGCTTTACCTAAGCGCTGCCAAAAGGTGGCTTTGGAAAAAATATATTTAGAAGATAAGTATCCCCCAGCCATGATCTCCTTTTTGTTGCCCTCCACGGAGGACTGATCTTCTGCTCTGGAGAGGCCCAGGTGAGATGCATATCCCACTTCTCATCAGCCTCTCAGTCTGATGGTCAGCTGGCGTGATGGAGACCATGCAACCAGCTGGTCTGATGGAGGAGACCATGCAACTGATCTGGTATCAGGGAGTCAGGGCTTGGTGTTGCAATCACAGCTGGTGCCTGACAGTCCTGTTTCTGTTGCAGATGGGTCCCTTTGTCAGGTGACAGAAGCTGCAGTAGAGGTGATGCAGTTGACTACATGCAAACATTGTGCTTTGATGTCCATACGTGAGAGCAGCTCAGGGCCACCTCCCTAGGCCTACCAGACTGGCTTTTTGTGTTGCTAGCTGAGCGACGCATTGCCACTGGCTTCCAACCTGTCTGGGCCATAATCTGCTTCCACTGCTCTGTAGTGATGTCTTTCCTTTCTCCTGACAAACTACAAGGAAAAGGCCTGACTCTTGCCTCCACATCTTTACTTTTTGCAAAGAAATCTGATGAGAAGCCGGTAGCTGAGACCAAGTGTCAATGGGACATCCTGAACTGATAGACATAAAAAGAATTTTGGGGGACAAATATGCTGAGCAGTGGCAAGGGTTGCTGAACGGGCATCTTGCTGCTTTTGGCTTTCCATATGCTGGATTCACATCTCTTGGCTTTCTGCTGCCTTACAGGTTCTTGACCAATCGGGTGATGCATTTGTGGTTTGGGTCATTTCTGCACAGTTAATGGGTCTGATTGTCATTCAGCCTCGTTGTTGGATGAGAAGCCAGTGGTGCAACTTGTTAGGAAAAAGGAGGAGACTGCAGCTTACTGGATTCCTTTGAGTACGTATGAACCATCCTGGAAACCTTTGGAAAGCTTGAAAGCCAAAGGGGCTGGCTCCAGAGCTGTGTGATTATGTGAATGTGCAGCTGCTGCCTGAGGTAACCACTGTGAGCTGCAGCCCAGCCTACCTGAGGTGACCTGAGAGCTCCCAGCTTATTTGACGTAGAACTATAAATACTTTGATTAAAAACAAGAATGTGATATTAAAAAGGTGGGGGGAGAAACCTGCCATGTAATTTCTAAGGCTGCTAAGGAGGGTGAAGAACAGCAGGAGCAATGTGCAGAAGATGCTGCAAATGTTGTAGCCACTGTTATATTCCAGACTTTGTCTTGGCAGGCTTAGAAGCATCAGGTTTCCTGACTGTGCTGGGTTCCCACCTAAATTTAGACACCTAATAGGTTTTTCTGCCTAATCTTCTTGGGATTCCCTTCTTGTTGGCAAATAGAGTTTAGAGTTTACTGCAGAGTTCATGTGATTTAAGGTAGAAGTCTCTATCTTGGTAACTTTGGGTTTTAGCTATAGTAAAGATATAGATGTTTCTGGGTTTGCATCTTAATGTAGGCATCTAAAAAAAGTCACATGACTTCTAACTGAGGATATATGCATCCACACTCATCAAATCCTATCAGGACGTTTAGACATGTTTAGTGTGTTTAGACATGGAAACAGAAATGAAGCTGACCCAGACATCTGAGGAGAGAAAAGTGAATCCTGGGCAAGCATTCTCTCTGCTGTCGCTCTCCTTGATTTACTGCTGGAGATGAAGAGCTTGATCTCTTACACTAATGTGGGGGATCCTGGTCAGTGCAGATTGTTGGCCTTCCTGGAGTGGACCGTGGCTGCAGTAGCACAGTGGTCCCTGGCCCCATGGGGCTCCAAGATGGTTTGTTGGTGGTTGCTCTTCTACCTTCCTTGTGCTTCACACAGTTTCAGAATCCTCTCAGTGCAATCCTCATCCTCTTCCGCTTTTGCTGCCTGGTCCTGTTTCTACTGCAGCAGAAGGTTTCCAGGATGCCTTAGTGAGGCCTCTGGACAGTTCTTCCCTCCTCCCTGTTCTCCAGGCAGCCAGTCCTTCAACCAGCCCATATCCTTTCACTTGGAGAGCTGGATTTTTGCACATGATGCCTCTTGGCTCTGAGGCTGCTAAGCAGCTTCCCACCCATGGGCACTCCCTGGTGAGCTGACAAACACTCCTCACCCTGCCTCGCCAGCGGCTGCTCTAGGAGACCCTCTCAGCAGCACCTCGGAGGCGCCCTGGGTGCCAGGAGCTCAGCAGCCAACTTGTCCTGCACACCTGGCTCCCCGGGATGGGCCTGTAGATGTTGCATGCCCCAGTGCCACAGCCAGATGGCATCTGAGAGACGAAAGGCTGGACTGCAGCTGGGGACTAGGCAGCATCACAGAGCTTTCCTGCTTTTCCGCTGAAGCCAGAAGCGTAATTCCTGCTGCTGGGAGGTATTGCTGGAAGCAGCCAGCAGAGGGGAGCCTGGTCCTGTGCATGCATATGCTGGGCGTGCTTCTTCCAAGGCAAGGGGCTGCAAATCCGCTCTCCTTGGAGCGAGGAGGCGATCGCAGTCCTTAAAACTGGCAGTTGTGCTCAACAGAGGTGATGGGGCACGAGTAAGGCTTAAACACTGTAAATACCTTTCTTATTTGCAAAGAGGAGGTAAAAAAGGCAAGGCTGGACTGGATCAATGTGGAAAAACTGCTGGAGAAACCCTGAAGGAAACTCTCCTCAGCCTTCACCGCGTAGCCATCTGGGAGCAGGTTATTCCATAACTGTACACCTGGAGTTTTCTCATCTCTGAATAGCTGGCATCCCTTCCCATTGGAAATAAGAGTATTGACTGCATGGGATTCTAGCTCCATCTGTGTCCTAGAATCTTCCTAGGCTACATGTCTCTGCTGCCAGTCCTGTAGTGACGCTGAAGATTTTTACATGTCCACGTAGCCCAGCGTATGACCAAGTCATGCTAGCTTGCGCAGGGCCGCAAGCTGGAGGGATTTCTTCCCTCCCCAGCCGTATCCTCCTGAATTTAATCAGCTGTGTGCCAGCCTGGTGCAGTTTTTTTGAGAAGGCTTTGCGTTTACCAAACCAGCTTCCCATATCCCAAGGGTCTTTCCAGCACTGTAACCGCTTAAACTGCTGTGGAAAGTCCCTGTCAAAAAGCCAAGCTTTACTTGAGTATAGGTCGTGATGTATTGAAAGTCGGATCTCCGCTGCTGGGAAGAAGTGTGTGGCTTTCTGTGGGGTATCATCATCTGGGATCCATCTTGTGTGGCATTTAACTCTGCTGACAGTGACCATCTCCCTGGGAAAAGGAAGGGGCTGAGTGAGTGGATTGACTTGGTCACCTGCAGCCCCTTTAGTGTGAATGTCACTCCTTTGTTAGCACAGAGGTCGTCAACAGCACAAGGCAGAAGACTGTTATGGTCTGCAAAGAGTTGGAAGGGACAAATCATGAGCAGGGATGGCTTGAATTCCATGTGGTTCCTCTGTTTGGGTGATCTTGCAAGGGACAAGCTTGGGCTCTGATGATAGAGCACAGTTGCTCTGCGAGCTTCAATCAGGTTATGACAACAGTGCTTTTAATAAGAGGGGCAGAAAAAGGGTAGCTCTTCAGTGGATGTTTCAGATCATGGTTGTCTTCCATACTGTGCTAGACTGTCTGGTAACATTGTGTGAAGGGCTGTGAGTAGAAGGCTGTGCAGATTGTGAGCTCCAGGTACATGGTCATTCCAGGAAGCACCAGGAAAGAATCGCCTTCCTTCAGGCTGACTAGCTGCCCTTACTTGTATTTCTCTTTGGGACAATGCTCTGAACATGGTTTGTTGCAGCAGTAACATGGGGCCCCTCAGGCTCACACAGGTGCTGAGCAGGGATCAAGGGAGCGAGCGAGAGGGGCTGATTTGCCGCGCCCGAAGGCTGTAGGAGGTCGAGATTTAGTGGGATGGGGCGTTGTGGGCACCGTGGGCGAGCAGAGCCCGCGGGGCAGCCGCGGGGCCGGGCACGGCGCTAGAGGGCACTGCGGCCTTTCCGTGCCGCCTTGGCGCCCTCGCCGCCCGCCCAGCTCTGCCAGAGGAAGCCACCGCGGCCTGCGCCTCCCGCTTCTCCGCACGGCAAATCCCTGCCCTCCGCGTCCACCGCACAAGGGCACATTGGGCCCGTGGAGCCGCTGCCACAGAGGGAAGGGACTTTTCTGCCCTTTGTCCTGAGCGCGACCAACACACGGAGCAGAGATGTGTCCTCCTTAGGGAAGAGGAGCCCCTCAGCAGCCACGGAGGCCCCACCGTTGGCTCTTCCGAGCCCTCTGTCCCCATACGAGATGGTACCATCACCCCTTTCACAGATAGCGCCTCATGCCCAGCTGCCTGGTGGGCCATTTCTGCAGTGTCCACACAACCAAGGCCTCCGTCCATCGCACTGCCACATCTCCCCAACGTTTTGCGAAGTCTTTCAAAATCTTTATAAAATCCCCTGCTAGGCTCTAGTCCTATGGGAGGATGACAGGTTGCTCCCCACAAGGAGCAATCTTGCATCACCATCCTTTTCCCTGGGGATAACACAACCTATTGAATATAGTGCCATTTTTCTGGTCTTCCATCATTTCCATCTGTCCTTCATCCAACATGTTGCCTCCAGCCCACGTGCAGGGATGTGCAGACAGGAGGGAGGTAGATACCTGCCCAGGGGTGCTTGGTACTGGAGAACCTCTCTTCCTTGAGCTCTGGGCTTTCAGGCACTAATTTGTGTCAATTATACAAAAAAAAAAAAGGTGCATCAATGGAGTTTGAGCCACTTTACAGGTTGTCCTTTGGCCTGGTTGACCAAGCAGCCAGGTCGCTGGGCTGAGACAAGTGCGAGTGCAGTCTGTGGAGTGGAGCTTCATGGCCAGAGGCCACGAGGAGGTGAGAGAAGAAGACCTGGGAGCTGGCTGGGAAAATGCTCCAGGCAGCATGAGCAAGAACTTTATGTTGCTTTTAAGGAGTGCAGCAAGTACTTGTAGACCTGACAACCTTGGGCTGGTAGGGAATTATCTAATATGGACAGGAGGACTAGTATTGCCATATAAAAAACAGTCCTGCAGATGTTTGAGGCTCTAATGCACCACTGCATTGCACTCTAACTTAAACGTGCTGAAGAACAACACAGGCTTTTCTCAGGCTTTGAGCTGACTTCTCATAAGAACAATAAATAAATAAATAATAAAGAAGTTGATTTCTGCAGCTATAGAATATCTAAAGAAAGACTGAAAGGTTTTATTTTGTTCCTTTCTATGGACCATTTAAAGAAAAAAAAAAAAACTACCACACTCCTTCCCCCAAACTGCTTGAATTTTATTTTAACTTCTGAAGAATGGTATATCCTTTTTCTGCTTTGTTTTCCCAGAGGATTCATTAGAAACTTGAGAGGTCTTTCTCAGCACTCCATTGAATTTATGCTGGATATTTTCATGAAGCCAGTTGGGGAGTAGTGCTTAAGTTAAAAAGCTGTTAGGAAAGCAGCAGAGAAAAAAAAATCAGGTTTCTAAAGATCCCATATGAAAATTCAATACTACTTTGGTCAGTCGAATGCTTCTTATGGCTTGGCTATTTCCACATCATAATCCTCTTCTCCTTTCACCATGAAAGGCCCGGATTTTTTTAGCAAAATAAAGGGAATGAAAGAACGTCTTTCTAAAAAATGGACAATCCAAGGTCCGAAGAAAAGACACACACAAATGTTCCCATTGGCAGAGGAACCAAAGAGCAGAAAAACGCAGCTTCTCATAAAAATTCTGCTAATATGACATCTCTTGTGTGACAAAATAAGTTAATGATTCCTGCAGCATTTAAAATGAAATCTTAATTAGAAGATGCCCCCCTGCCTTTTGCAAAAAATCTTTCCTCTGATGTTATAGAAATAGCAACTGCTGCAATAAATGAGACCAGAGGTTCTTAAAACACAGGTTTCCTGTTTGCAGCCAGCAGGTAAGTAAATCCTCTTACGTGCTGCAGTTGAACGTGCCAGGCAGCTTGGAGGCACATATATATATAGCTATGGATGTAAATATAGCTGTTCAGTAGCAGGATAGATGTTTGTTGCAAGACAAGGTAGGTTGGGCAGGGATTGTGCCTTAGCTAGGAAATTTATTGCTGCATGTGACGCCTGCCTGTGTTTTTCACGGGGAAGATAAAGATTGTTTATGGAGGGAATTATAGCATGTACTTGCTCATGCTAGCACAGGACCGAGCTCTGTACCCACGAGGCCTTCCTAGTCCTGTGTTGTCCCTATTTTTTTTCTATAGATTATGATTTTAAAAATCCCTTTGGGGGTTGTTTGGTGTTTGGCTTTTTGTGAGCTACCCCGGGCACTTTTCCGCTGGATCTAAAAGCGGCAGCCGCTCGGCTGTGAGCACTAGAATGCAAGACGGTCCACGAGAGCTGTCCGTGCCGTCTTTGAAATTCCTCTGCTGAATTGGGGGGTTAAAGGCTTTAATCTGGGCTAATATAAATAGCAAAAGGAATGTGTTCTTGCTCCCCCTGTGTCTCACTGGACCGTATTTGGACACGGATACACATGTATGTGTGGCAAAATGCAGCAAACGGGTAGCTGCTTGGTACGAGTAAATGGGGAAACTGAGGCGGGGAACCAGGAGCTTGCAGGAAAGCCCAGAGGCCACTCGGGACTGCCAGCCCTTTGGCGACACGGAGCACAAGCCATGGCTGGTGCTTCCCCTGCTCATCCATCATCCTGCTCCAGGTTTTCAGCATCCCTGTTCGCTCCGGTGTTGTCTTGTGGGTTCTCACCTAGGAAGGATCCCACAGAGGACAAAGCAGGATTAAAGCAGGAGCCCTTGCTTTAATCCGTGCATCTTCTCTTGAGTGTGACCTGGGAATGTCGCTCTTCTTCCCTATCACGTTGCTTCGTGCCTCGGGTTAAAGCCTGGCCTTTCACCTGCTGGCAGTGCCCCGTCAAACAGCTCTCACTTCTGGGTTTCGTTTTCTTTTATTTTTTTTTAATATTTTTTTTATTCCTGTAATGTACGAGCAGAGAAACCACTAGAGAATGATAAAACTTCATTTCTTCCTGCTTTTGTGGCCCACTTGATTATTTCATTTCTCATTGTATATTCTTTGGAGGCGCCCGCTCCGAACGGAAAGAAAATATGTGTGCTCGCAGGAGCAGTTTGTTTCCTCTCGCCGGGGCAAAACAAGCCCGTATCATACAAGACATAGATTGCATCTGTTGGAAGGAGCCTCCAGGCCTTGCTCAACCACACACATGTGAATGGTACCACTCGTTTACCTTGGGGGCTATGTGTGCTGCCCCCATGCCCGCCTTCCTCCTGGGGTACCCGTCAGGAAAGAAAATGTGACCTCTAGAGCCTCCAGCTTGCGTTACTGTGTAGTTCCTGGAGCACCATGGAAAGGTCTGTGGTCTGTATTATTTGCATTATTTGCATTATTTGAACCAGCAGCTTTAAAGAGGAGATGTTCATGGCTGTTATTTGAAGGATATTTGGCAAGGAGAGACCGTTCTTAAAATCCAGATGTCAAACGTGGGTTCTTAATTGGTACTGTTTAAAAGCCAGGGTGGCCCCAGGATGGCATCCAGACTTCCAGCCTGACGAGATCCCCTGATAAATAGAGTGTGAATGAAACCAGTGCCCCATTTTGCTCTGGATTTGCCAGAGAATGGGGATTCCTCGGGGGTGCTGCTCCCCACCTGTGCGTGAACTGCAAGTTCTGCTGTTGTAGCTGGAGGCACAAAAAAGAGTCCGTGTGCTGGAGAGAACTATAGCTCCTCGGGGCAACTCACTCCCTGGAAGACAGGGTTGGAATGGAGTATTATATGTTGTCATTCTTCTTCACCCTAAGTTCTCCCTGGTTTTGGCATTTCCAAAGCTCTTTGCTCAGTTCTGCAGGTGCTGGGGCATGTCAGCGATGGGAATTTCAAGGAGATATTTCCAGAGGTTTGGTGACCAACTCATTTTAAACCTTATGGAGAACCAGGGAGATACCCGTGGACTAGCCAGGTGCTTTGCCACTGTTGATCAGAGCTGATTTTTTTTTTTTATATGTATCCGTCCTGATAAAAATAATCCCCTTGCATGCAGATTTTGATCCAAAAAAGGACATGTTTTGGTACCAAGATCATGAGCACAAAGTAATAAGGGTCGTTTCCACAAGCAGAATCGTGCTTGAAGTATCTGATCACTATCTGCCATCCAGCACGAGGACCTCTTTGTTTCATCTTCAGTGGGAATCAGCCACGTGTGCCCAGGTCCTCAGGAGCTGCAGAAATGGGGCTGAGCTCTCCCATCTCCTTCAGTGCTGCAGGATCAGCCCCCGGGCCGGCACTGAGGCGCTTGACGAGGGTCACAAATCGGCTCCCAGATCCAGGGGGGGCTGCGACTCAACCGAGAGGCGTCTAGACAGAGTGGGTCCCCAACCAGAAATCGGGAAGGGGAAAAGTTGAATTCTCCCTGAAGGCCGGAGAGAGCAAAGGGGCCAGAATCAGAGCGTCGGTGTGAGCGGCCACCTTGCTGTGCAATCCCAATATCGTTTTTCTATTTTATTTTTTTTATGCTTGGCTTAACAATTAAAAGGCTGCACTGCACTTTGGTTTTTCCAGTCTGCTGCATCGTGTGACCCCAGTGACTCTGAGTTAAGCCTCATTATATAATGGCGGGGTGTTTTTTTGGAAAACCTCCATTTAATCCTTTCTGAGCAGAATTTGCTGTTTTTGTTTTCTTTCATATCGTCGTCTCGCTTCCCCCCGCCTACCCCTTCCCCGGAGCGCGCGCTGGAGGCGTCAGTCTGGGAGCAGGGTCCTTTCTTCCTTTCTATTCTTTTTTTTCAAATCCACGGAGAAAAATGGTTTATTTTCGTTTGCTTGGGTTCCAGCGCCTTTCGCCGCCGCCGGGGGGAAGGACTACGTGATGTGCAGCAGGTATTTTGTGAATGGAGCGCAACCCTGTGACTCCCTGTCGCTCGACCAAAGAGGGAGGCAGGGGAAGGAGAGAGACAAAAAAAAAAAAGAAAAAAAAAAAACCCCAGTGACTCCGTGTGACTTGGTCTGGCTGGAAAACTTTTTCAGTGCAGTGGTTCTGAAGCCAGGAGGAAGCTTTCTTCTGGCCCAAGAACAATAAAGGGGTCAGCAGTCTGATCCTCCCTCCTACACCCTCTTCCTTCCATTGTGCGGGGTATGTGCAAATATCCCAGGCTGCTGCTGCTGGGGCCTGAGGGACTTGAGCCACACATGTGACATTAAAGAGAGATTCTTGAACAGCTCTGCGAATTTAGTAATCCTGAGTCGCGGAAAAAAAGCTGGAGTCTCTGGAGTCTGCTATTTCTGGTGCAGCGCTGGTGCTTGGAGAAGGTACTGAGGGGGTTCTCAGGGTTGGTCCTAGCAGGCTCTGGCTTTGGCACAGGTTCTCCAGGGCCTGTGGCAGCGTCTTTCCCAGTGTCTGCTTCATGGCAGATGTTAGGTGAGCCCTCATGTCTCTCCACGTCTTGACCTCTTCCAGGAGCTCCTTGTTGAGCTGCTTCTCTTCTTAGGCGGAGTGGAGAAATCTTCTGCTCTTGTAGGACACGCGCACATCCTGTATGTCGCTGCTGTGCAGCTCCCGAGCAAGGATGGCATTGGAAGAGGCACAACTGTTTTCCACGCTGAGCGTCTCCCAGGCATGAAGCAGTGTCTGCTGGGCCCAGGTTTTCAAGGCAACACCTTCTACTATGTGAATGGTGCACTAGATATCAAATCACGGAGTGTGAAGATCTGAACCAGTATCCTCTAGACAAAAAGATCCTGAGAGAAGTGCTGACAGGGCCTGTCCCGCAGCTCTGGGCACACAGGTCTGCTTTTTTCTTCAGAGCAACTTGCGTGTCTCTGTTGTGGGGTTAGTACACAGATCACAGCCCTTCTAGGGTTTCCATGATTTTCTTGTGAATCCCAAGCAACCAGGAACCAGCCCCGAGTGCCCTTGTAGGCCACTCCAGGCCCTGTTCCAGCCTGAGTGATGAGATTTCTTTCTGTCTTGTGCAGCGCAGATATGACCCATTCCACAAGGAGGGTGGACAATGCTCCTCAGCTTGTAGGAACCCACCTCTTTTCCTGCCCAGTAATCAACTAATAGCCTGTGTGACCTCCCCTGGCTCCGTTATGGAGCGGCCTGCTTGTTGGGCTTTGGCACCGGTCACTAGCATGAATCACGATGGCCATGTTGCCGCAAGGCAGTTCCTGCCGCCGGTGTCTCCTCGCTGGGTCGCTAATGCCTTGGTGGCGATGCTCAGGATTTCCTCGCACTGCAGAGCCTTCCTGGAGCTCAGCTCTGCAAGCGGGGGAGGAAGTCGCCCTTACAGGATTGCTCCTCGCTGCTGAGAACTGCGTGGCCCACTTCAAACGTACGTGCGACCTGACATGATCTGGAGAGCTCCGCGGTGACTCCTCTGCCCTCTCTCTCCCCTCGCCTGCGAGTCAGCGCAACCGTGCGGGTGTGGGAGCCTATGGCCCGGGTGTGGAAACGGCTCTTGTCCTGCAGGCGCTCAGAGGCCTTGGGGCTGAGGCCAAACCTGGCTGCAGAAAGCTGGAAGAGGTCAGGAACCCTGACGGAGGAGGTGGGGGAAGTTGCCACATGTCTCGTCTGAAGACTGAAATGCGGAGGGCACAGTGGGAAAACCCGGCGGCAGGGAGAAATTCAGGTTCTCACACCCATCTTCACAGTGCCGCAGTGTTGGGACTACACACACGACAAGGGTCCTTTATTTGAAAGGAAAACTATTCTTAGCTCGATTTATAAATGCTTAAATAAACACTCTTATTTAAACTGTTCTTTTTTACCAGTGCCTGTTTTTGCAGGTAAATGTAAGCTGCCAGTTCTTCTTTGGGCCTCAGTATTATGCTGCTTTCTCCCTGGCAGAACGTCCTGGGACAGCTTTCTGGTCTCTGGGTAGAACATCTAGCTCTTGTATTTCTGTTGAGTTTCCAACAGCAATACAAATAATAAGTGATAACACTGACTTTGATGGAGAGCACAGAAGCGACATTGGCTTTTTTGTCTCCCTACATGCCATGTCTTTTCATTGCGTGATTTGTGTACAAGACAATAGTTGAATTTCCTTGAGAGTCCTCAATTTCTGAGAGTTAGTTGGCTTCAGGATGGCCTAGGCCATGGTGCAGCAGAAGACAACCATGCCACTGATCCAAGAGGCCTGAGGTCTCCCTTCTGACACCAGGTTGGACAAAATAAAATGAAATATTTTAGCAACAAAACCTTTCTGCATATGCTGCAGTGAAAATTAATGATCCATTGATCATCCAAAATAGTTTGCAGTTTGGATGGAGTAAACCAGGTATCTTTCATGGGTGCTTTTCCAAAGTTCCCTGATTATTTAGTGTTATTACAGTGCATAGCACAGACAGGTCAGATGATCATACCATGGTGGGAAGGGCCGACTGTTTGGGAGCAGATGGAAGTGCAGCTGAGGCTGCGTAGGAGCAAGTTAGAAGGAGATGGGTAAAGGATGAGAGTGGCACTTGGGTGAAGTTCCACAAGCCTCCTGTCAAACCAAGACAAGCTGCTGGTCATGATTGAGAGCAATCCTATTTCTGGAAAAATCAACAGCAAATCTTAATCTTTCAGTTGCTAGTTCTTCTGTTTATTTGTTCCCTCCATTTCTTGTGTGTCCTGCTGGTGCTGCCTGTTTGGGTGGTTGCCTCTCCGCACCAGAGTGCCAGAAGAGGCCGCGTGGCTGCAGGCCCAGGAGAGCCCGGGTCCTCGGATGTGTAGCTGCAGCTGAAATAGGCTCAGTGAAGTTACAGATCACACGAAAGTGAGCACGGCAGGCAGAGAAGAGCTGTGGAGGTGGCTCTGAGATACCTACACCCCTTCAGAGGCTGCAGCCCCTTGAAATATTGTCTGCCGATTGCTACCGTTTTCTGTGGAGAAAAATATGGTGGTTTCTTGGGTAAGGTGTTGGCCCACATCTCTTCTTCCATGTGTCCAGCATGAGACTTCTGCAGATTGGCAAGGCAGGATATAAGACATGCTAAGAACCACGTCCAGCAGTCATGTCCAGAGAAGTTTCTGTCTTCAGAGATGAGGCCTGTAATACTCAGGGGTGTCTCCTGTTTTTTTCAGGAACCTCTCTGGGCTGGGAATCATGTACAGTAGAATCAGGCATCGGGCTCATCTTACGTGCGCCTCGTCTCACTGGTTGGGATCGTTTTCCCCATGGAAATCATTAAGAATTTCCGTTATTTCCTTTCCTGAGGCTTTGTTTGGGTGGGGATTTCTGGAAGGTATTTCACAGGCAGGTATAATTAAAAAAAGACATGCTTTGGCCATAGCCAGGCAAGGTTCCTCCAAAGTCGAACTCTAGCCTGGTAGCAAAACATATCAGCAAAACAGAAACCATTTATTGCCCGGTCTAATGGAGAGGAGGTTGAGGAAAGGGAGGAACTAGTAAGCTGAGAGTCATCCTAGTTAAACGTGACACACCAGGGTTAAGGCCTTTATCCAGCAAATCCTTGAAATATGTGCTTAATTTTAAGTCCTACTGACTTCAATCTGTTTACCCTTGTGCTTAACTTTAAGCATGTGCCTAAGTGCTCTGCTGGCCAAGGGCCAAGGCAAATAGTAGACTTAGGAGCAGATTCACATAAAGTGAACTAAGATCCTGTTGAGGCAATCAGTAGAGAGGTAAGATGCTCTACCTGTGTTGGGATAGTGAGTAATGCTGTAGCAGTGCTGGGATGATGAAGAGGGACAGCGCTGTAAATCTCTTGCATGTACTCTCCTCGTAGGGAGAATCCTAACAGTTTGATCTCTAAACATTTATCTTAATTTCAGTGCCTCTGTATTTCATTCTTATAAAAGGACCAGCTTCAAAGTTAGCTTTTTGTATCCTACGGACAGGCTTGGAAAAAGCTGTTTCCCTCTTAACTGAGAAAAACATTTTAGTAGAGAAAAATAGCCTCGACTTCATCATCATAAGAGGAAGGAGAACAGATTATATGACCTGACTAATAAATCTTCATAGGAATTTGCATGGCTGCATTAACACTTACAACAAAAAAGACTCCTGTATTAGCTCAAGCTTTTATAATGGCTTTATCTTCTTCTTTCCTGTTCCAAGTTAATTCCTGAAAGCCTTCTTTTAATCCCCGCCTTTGCTCATCCAGCCTGGAGTTCTTAGAGTGGCAAGGGTTTTTTCATTATTTTTAATCTATGAATGACAGTGATTAAAGCTAATAGCTGTAACATGGCAGGCATGAAAATGAAAAGCAGCAGAAAACAATATCTGTGTTTTTGAAAACGCCACTACCAGGGGTTAAGGGAAATCTGCAGCTGCAACAAATATAGCCCTCGTCTAACTTCCTCAATAACTCTACTCACGGAGCTCGCAGTTGCCAGACGAAGGAAGCGTGGTTAGCCATTGAGTCTTTGAATGCAGCTCCATTTCCCCCTCAAAACCATGGAATTTATATTAACCTCCAGCTTTTCTTAGCTGGTGGGAATTTTTTTTTTGCAATTTTTTTTTCATTTGAGGAAGAGCCTCGCTTTGTTGCTTGAGGTTGAGGAGCGGAGGAGACCGCTTTGCTCCCAGCGTGGCGCCCTTGCTGGCAAGGGGCCATGGGTGCTAAGCGAGTGGTTTTGGCCTCAGTTCGGACAGAAAGGCGGAGGCTGCCAAGTGCAGAGACACAAGCACCCGCAGAGACATCTGATGAATTGGTTTCTTGAAGGTCAGGCTTTGAGTGTCCTGGTTTGCCAGGTTGTCCTCGCTCGTCACAGAGGTACAGGCAGGAGAAAGGACCGTGTGTGAGTTTAGCCTCTCACGCACTGGCATTCCTATATAATGTGATGTATCAGTGATCATCAGAGGCCAGGACAGCCTGCTGCAGGGTTGGCCTTGGGGAACATAAATGCAGAACAGCAGAAGGCTGTTCTGGCCGTGGTTTCCAGCCGATGAGCTGTCTGTGAGATGTTTGTGTTGGATATTTGCTAGCCATTTCTGTGACGAGTAGCACAGCCTCGTGGCACGGTTGTGCTGCCTATTTTATGGTCAGAACAGTTCAGAGGACAGGGGAAAATGGGCAGGTTTGGTCTCCAAGTAGCTCTGCAAACATCGTCTGTTGGCTTTAAGCAGAGCCCCAAAACCTTCCTTCCTCCAGCTCTGGACATAACAACAAAGCATCTGTCAGTGAAGTACTGGTCTATCCCAGCCCTTTCCCAGCCTACAGCTGTGTCTGGGAGCTGAGCCTTGGTGCTGACCATCGTGTGTGCTCCGTCCTGCTACAAAGAAGGTCTCATTCACTGAGTGAGGGCGCTGGAAAAGCCCTGGCAAGGGGCAGCACAACACGCACTGCAAACACCTTTCAGAGCACAAATTCTCACAAGTCCTGCCCGTAAACATCCTCAGGGCTTCACGGCCGGGGATCACGGCTCATCAAACTGTTTACACATCACGTGGCTGAGAAATGACAGGGAGCCAAGGCTGTGGGGCTGTCACCGGGCACGTGCAAACACCCAGAAGTTGGCTTTGTTCATCAGCTTTTGTTGCTCTGATCACTGGCTTTTCTCTGTCCCCACCTGGTTCTCATGAGGAAGAGCCTGAAGGCTCCTGTGCTTGTCCTGCGTGAAATGAATTGGATGGGCTTCACCCAGGTCACAGCAGGCATCCCAAAGGCCATCACGCTGCTTGTTTGTTGGGGCAGAGGGGCTAACGTTTGAGCAGTGCCTGCAGAACAGGAGATATCCGTGGATCTTTGGAGATGTCATGGCTGAGGTTCCTGCTGTGCAAGTTATGAGAAGGCTGCAATCTCGCTGCTTGTCCTGCAGCAGCTTTTGGATAAAAAGTAATTTTTCTGGTGTTTGATTCTTAGCCTGGGTGGGCTTGGAGCTGGCGGGAGGTTCACAGATACCCGCTGGAGCTGCTGCTGGGTGCTTGAACAAGCCCTGTTCACCTCATGGGTCCCAGCCTTCTTTGAGCATGAACCTTGAGAGTGTTTTTCATGGAAGTGCCACATCCATTTAGAGATGTCACAATTGGAGATGCCTGTAAAGCAGATAGGAACTTGCTTTTCTTATTCCTGCTTGTTTGACTACTCCAAGTAGTCCATGGCTCCCAGGGGCCTGTAAAGCACAAGTTAGAAACCACTAGCATAATTAATATATGATGTGATGTGATTGATAGTCTGTGGCAAGTGCATAATGTTTTATGTACTTGTTCCTGCATTAAAATCCATTACAGCAGGAGGAATTTTAGTGTTTGATACATAAAAGGAAAATCTTGGGAAGGAGCAGACAGATATTTGAGAAGCAGTTTCTTCTACCCATGTATAAACTGCTGGCAGCCTGACCACAGCTTCTGTTGGTACAACTTAATTAAGAAGGCTCTGAGGAGAGCCTAAGGTTGTCCAGGTTTTTCATGTGTGCTCCCAGGCAATGGCAAAGTGAGTTTTCCAACGAGCAGAAAATTGTCACACTTTTCTGTGTCACACAGCTCACACTCCTGCAAAGAAATTGGATTTTTCAAAGGGAAGAATGAATTTTGTTTGATTTTTTTTTTCCTGGAATTAAATGGCATTTGCATGGCTGAGTGAGACTGAGCAGAGATTTCAGAAAGGCCAAAACACATTTTTTATTGTTCTTGTTTTCTTTCTTTGTGGTGTAGTCCCAGGAGCTGTGTGTTGGCTATGTCTTCAGTGCAGGACTCTAATACTGGAATATCTGTAGTTTGAAAGTGTTTGAAGAACAATATGGGGGCCCTGAGGAGAAAAAGACGGTGATATTGTACACAGCTGGCATCGACCATGAACATGCCATATTTGAAGAACGTATTTGAAGAACTGAGTCTGGCAGGTCAAAAGGGGGTCCCACCAGTCAAGCCCCCATTGAAACTGGTGGCACGATTCCCTTAGACTTCAGTAGCAGGACATGAGATTAGATGAATTTTCTGTGGCAAGATAGACATGCAGCGGGTCTTTGCGTGGAGATCTGTGGGATCTTCTGCATAGCAGCCTCTTGGGTCTGCTACCCAGCAGGTAGCAGAGCAGAAAAAATGCGTATTGACTTATTAGCTCTTGTCTGCATTCTTAAGGTGTTATGAAACTTCATGTGCTTGGATGGTCTCCAAGGGGAAGTGCCACAGCAGTGCCAAGGGTTGAATGGTGAGAAAGTTATTGTAGTGCCGCTGCATCTACCCACGCCGTGAAGAGCAGCCACCTCTTGGTTTTATGGGGATGTGCTTGCCACTGTGCTTGGGACTTCATTACTGGTGAACTGATCCAACATCTCTGAGCTTCCATGAGCTAATCCCAAACTCTCTGATGTCCTAAGGGACTTGTTAATAGATGACCTTAACGTTTTATCAGGGAGGGCTGCCCTGTGAAGGACTTGTCTTCCTCATGACACCCTCCACCAAGATTGCATGATACGTGATGAAGAGGTGCTAGTGTGAACAAGGAATGAAGGGTAATGTTCCTTCTTCATTCTAGAGCAATCAGACGAGATGCTATCTGAGATGCTATCTGAACACCATGGAATTTTCCATGCATGTGCAGTACTCATCTCTGCAAGTGTCAGAAGAACCAGACAGAGGGTGGTGGACCTTCTACCTACTGTGCCAGTCCAAGTTTCCTCTTGCTGTCTCATCCGCACCTCTCACCTCAGCTCGGGAGGCAGTAGGAGGGAGCACAGCAACGTGCAGAAGCTGCAGGTTGTATAAACTTGAAAAATACAGAGGATAAGACTATTTTAAACATCTGCTGGGTCCCCAGAGGACTGAGATAGCTTAAGTTACCAATATGCCCATAGCAACGTCGAACTATTATTGCTCCCAACTAAAGCAATTCCGCCCTTACCTCCAAATTAGATCCTAAGCAAGACAAAATCTCACCCAGTCTGTTCAGACCAGTGCAGCCCATTTTCCAGACAAACTTGGGCTATCTGGGAGCAAATCCCTGGTGTGGTTTTATCTCTGTTTATTGAATAAATGTATTTGTGGATGGGGCACTTTACTGCTCACAACAAGGTTTGTTTTTCAGTGTGACCCGGCTAGAGGAAATACATACAAATAAACAATAAACCTAAACAACACTAAAATAACATCAGTTAAAACAATTAGAGTTACTTCCACTCCTAAAGTATTGTTCCCGTTTTGCTCCAACATGAGAAAAAAACTCTATTTCCTAAGTCAGATTGTAACCGATTCTGGATTTGCGGATTCTGGTAACAAAGGGGATTTCTTTTGTCTGTTATTTATATTCTTCCTATGGCGCAGTGTGTCTGTCTCAGTCCGTCTGGAGCACCCTGTTTCGGTGCAGTTTCCAGGAGGGATTTGGGTGCGGATCCCGGTCGCTTAGCTGGGCTTGGGCTCAGCCCTGCCCAGCACGGTGATCCCGGCCGCCAGACGTTGCATTTATGGATAGGGATGTGTTTGCAGAGGCAGGTCCTCCAAGGAGACTTTGTCCTGGATTTTAAAGTTTTATTATCTCCAACTTGTGTATAATTCAGGAGCTCTGGGGCAGAATGTATAAATAGGCCCCGGGAAGGTTGCTGATGGTGATCAGCACCACGCGCTGGGGAGGACTCGAGGTAGATTTTGACTTGAGATACTTAGCCATGCCGGTCTGCTTTCTAATTTCTAACCTTTTTAATTCCATGTTTGCCCTCCCCTCCCAGTTCCACACTTGTTATAGCCCTTCTCTCAGCTGCTTTTGTGTTATTCCCGAGCTGGCTTCAATGGTCTGCACTATCCGTCCAGCTCAGGGTCTGCTCCCTGCCAGGAGGCAGAGCAAATAGCAAGGAAAAGCAGTGGGAAGAGGAGGGCCTGAAAGATGCTTCTTCGGATCTGGGATGGCACGTGCAGGGTCTGTGATTCATTAAAACACCTACGGTTTGTGAGAGGGGCCTTATCCAAGAGTTGGCATCTTCAGGGCAACTTGGGAGGGCAGAGCCCCACACGGAATAGCCCCGGGGGGGCTGTTCAGTGTCACAGTCGCGCCACCGTCGCTGCCATCGCTTCGGTGCCCGCAGCCCTTCTTTGGAAGAGGAATCTCCTCCTCAGTGCCCTTCAGCCCTTGCTGGCCAGTGCACATCTGCGGGGCGCTCCACAAGGACACAGCTCCTGGGGAAATCCTCCAAACTGGGATATCTCCCTGGGAATGTCTAAGCCACACATAGTGTGGAGTGACTGCTGGGCCTTGGGAAAAGCCACTGTGCTGAAGGGCTCTGATCTAGCTGCTTCCCACCTCGGGCTCGGAGCGTTCTGCAAAACCCTCACGCTTTCTCCTCCATTAGTATCAGGTCCAGATAAAAAAGGTGCACCGATTGATTCCTTATACAGAAGTGCAGCTATTATTATAAACACCTTCCAGGAAAAATGAATAGTTTGCAGTTTGAAGGAACAAATTTATCACTTAAATTTTAATGTGGAGGAAATCATTTACAGGCTGCTTCCTGACATTGTTTGGTATTCTTCGGTGGCTTCCAAATCAGGTCAAGGCTTTGGTTCCTGCCACAGCCGACGTCTTTCAAGAGGGAGAAAATTCCCCTCGTGTAACAGAGAAGAATGAGCGGCAGGCTGGGATCTGTGGACATTCCTGGAATGAGGAGAAGGAATAGCAGCCGTTTTCCCAGGAGCTGCCTGTATCTGAAGTGCCTCCGGTGCTTATCCTTGGCATTGTATGCCCTGGCTTTGAGCGGAAGGTGGGAAGGTAGCTTGGGATCACGTTGGCAGCGCAGGGGAAGGGCCAAGCAGTGAGTTGCTTTTCTGCAGCAGTCCCACCGGGACAGTCCCCATTTGGGTTGGTTCCACTCAACACTGGCACATTCAGTCCCTTCCGGCACCCAGAGCGAGGGACTGACATAGTAAAGTTTACATAAACACATCTATGGCTGTGTGCTGCCCCGGCTTTCCCGGCTGCCGTGAGTAACTCCTCACGGGGGCAGAGTAAAGCCTCTTTATCACAGCGTCTTATAAGTTTCTGGTTGGTTTTTAAATGATTTGTGGAACTGCAATTTTTTCTTTCTTTTTTCTTTCTTTCCTAGCACTCTGCCTTGGCCTCGGCCTCTCCAGGGTTGCCCTAGCACTAGCGGAGGCAGCATCTTCAGAGCCCCTGCAAGCCCCATCCTGCCCTCCTCTTCCTCCCTCCCCTCCCCAGAAAACAACATCCCACCCTGAACTTCGTGTGCATTAAAGAGGAGCAAAACTCCCAGCATCTACTGGAGGCCCCATAACCTGTTTGTTCAGTTCAAGCCTTCTGAAACCATTTGTTTAAGATAAGCAGGGGCGGAGATGTTTCTTGAGGGCAGAAAAGGCTCTCGAGATAAAGCTCATGTGGAATGATACTTCAATATCGCCAGATAGTTTCTTTTCCTCCTCTCATCACTCCAGTGTTGTTTTTTCCATGTGTCCTGTAGCTTCTCCCAGGGTTTTTCTGTTGGCTCTCCAAAGTTGCAGCTTTGAATTCGGCAGCCTCGGGGTGCTGCAGTGTCACAGGGCTGCACAATTCGGCTCTGCATGGGCTGCACCACCAGAAAGGCAGAAATAAGTAAGAGCGAAGGCAGTTGCTTCCTCCTTTCCCATCTGAAAAGCAGACTGAGTCAGACAGACATGAGCAGCCCAGAGGCCAAGCAGTGACCTCCAGCCGTCCCTGGTCCCCTGGGTTCTTGCCAGGTCTGGCCCAAATGCCTGACACGGGATTTGTGCGGCCCCGGCTGCGTCCGCGCTTGGGGCTTCTGGAAGCTGAAGGGAAGGAGTGCGGAGCAGGAACACTCCTGGAGGAAAAACCATGCTTTATTTCAGTCTCTCTCCTTGTGATTGTCCATGTCCATCACCAGTGAAATCCAGAAAGCTGCTTCACTCTGACCCCTTAGATTAATTCTACTGCAAAGGATGACAGAAAAGAATGCTAGCAAGCCTCAAACCTGAGCAGGGTAGCCTGAAAAGTGCCCATTTCTCTCCTTTGGTCCCCAACCCCACCTCAGTGGGTCTGCAGGCTGGTAACCTGGGCTTGGTGACCTCAGGAGAGCGGCAGGACGGCTCGCAGAGGGGAGTTCCCTGAGGAGCTGGTGGGCGCTGAAGGGCAAGGCAGCAACAACAGAGGCTCTTGGGTTGCTGCAACAATGTCAGTGAGATCTTGGAAGCGTTTCGTTATTTTTTGTTGTTCTTTCATTCACCTTCCACACAAATGGCGCTGTGGCAGCAAGGAGGCAGCTGTCGTCCTGCTGGATTCCTGCGAGCGGCTGCCCGGGGCCGAGTTGTTCAGGCCTGTCCATCGGCTGCTTCCCGCAGACGCTGCAAAGAGCATCCGTGAGCACGTGTGTGTGCACAGCTCCCTTCGCTGTGCTGGCACAAAGGCACCCTGCTCCGTGCCGACAGGTCCGAGGGTGGCTTCTGGCCCTCCGCAGTGTCCTGTCCTTGGCAGAAACCTTCCTCAGCTCTGTCCCCTCTGAATCGCTCACTGCAAGCCGCCTGTAGACACCATGTTCCTGGGAGCAGCGTCAAACCTGGATTTCCCTGGGTGTTTCCACCAATTTAGGTTAATTATGGATTTCCCTTAGCATATGCTAAGCAGCTGTGTGACAGTCACCCAAGCTTGCAGGTTGTCGTCCTCTCTCCTCCAAGAACTTTTGTCCCCAAAACTTCTGAAAAAGAATGTAGACATCTCAACATACTTGGTCTCCAGAGGATTAGCCCCAAAAGCAGACTGCAAAATTAAAAATAACCCCTCTTAGTGGGACTTCCTAAAACCATGGACCTAAAAGAACCTCTTGTTCTTTTTCCCACACCTCTTGCTTTCAGAACTAGCAGCTTTGAAGTGGGATGTTTGTTGTGTTCTCTTCGCGCCACCTGGGAATAAATATCAAAATCAAACCGCTGTGGGGGAGACCAAATGTGATTGTGCTGCTCACAGACAAGCTGCAAACCCGCATTTGAAACCCCTGGACACGTTGGCTTGCCAGTGTCTCCTGGCTTGGGTGGAAATGAAATCTTTCTTGGGTAGCTCTTCTTGTAAACCCATAGCAGAGCAAGGGTGTATTTGTCTTCTGCATTGCAAGACGCATCCTTGTGGTTTCATTCAGTGATTTCAGCTTCATGAAGCCTCTCCCTACTGCCCTGGCTTGCTGAGAAAGGGCCGAGCTGCAGTTCAGATCCCCGCTGTCCTGAGCAGGTCAGCTTTATGGAAAGCACTTGCATTGCTGCGGGGGGGAGCCAGCACCAAATGAAGGTCTGTGCCGAGCGTGGCCTCGCCTGGGGCCTCCGTCCCGCTCCCACCGGGCAGCGCCCTCGGACGCGGCCCCGCTCCCGCCCTCCTTGGAAGTGGCCGCCGCTTCCTTTGACATCAGCCTGCTGCACACACAGAAAAGCGACTTTTCTGCCTTCCAAAATTAGCTCTGCTGCAGCACCAAAATAGACAGGAGTAGGGACCAGTGACTGCTTTTTTCCAAAACATTGTCTGAGGACGAGGGAAGGGAACTGCACGGTCGGAGAGGGGAGATTCTTGATTTTCCTAATGGGGACACTGAGTTCTGGCCTCTTTGGCCACATGAAGTTTCCAGATGTGCTCTTTGGGTTCGGAAGTTTATGCCCTCCTAATTAAATCCTGCCTCACACCTATGTGTGTAGCCAGAGGAGCGGCTTGCTCGTGCCTCTGCGGAGAGCCGCGATGTTGTGCGCGGAGGAAGCCTGCGGCGCTGGGCACGGGCTGCCTCGTGCCAGAAACACAGCCAGAGGACTCAGCAAAGACTTCGCTCCTGCGGAAATCGGTGGTTTCGGCCCTTGCATTCTGCAGAGCTGGTGTCATTTTTCAAGCTCCGAGTGATTGTATTTGCACATGTTTCTGCAGCACAGCTCAAATTCTTAAAAATACCCCAAGCTTTAGCATGCTGCAGTAGTACGACATTTGGAAACAGTCTCGCTGAGTATTATACTATTTTTAGCTTGGTTTCCTAAACTAGCAGAGCTGATGTGATTGAGCTGTCTGCGACTGCTCCCTCCCTCCCTTCCCTCACCAACGCGGGAACCCATTGGCCAACTACAGGCAAACGTTCATGGATGCAAAGCTCAGCCTATACCTTCAGTGAAAATACATTAATTGAATAGATGAGAAAAGCTCCCATTGCAAATACATGGATTGAGTAGATGAGAAAAGCTCCCGTTGCAGCCTCCAGTAATGAAAAAGCCTCAGTGTGCTTTCGAAGTTATTAGCCACCAAAGATTCTACACCAAAATCATGATAACATGTTCATTTGCAGGAAAATCTCAAGTCAGGTCTTGTTAAATAGGTGGTAACCAGCTTTGGCCACAGGAAAGGCACCTTCCAGCCTTCACTATTCCCAAACTACCTCTCCTGAATGGAAGATGGGCTGTATTTAACTGGAGAGGCAAGATCCAAGCAGCAGAAAAGGTGCTCTTGCTCATGCTGGGTGGATGGGTGTAAGCAAATGACTGGAGAACAACACTGAGAGGTCCTCAGTGGCAAGTAGTTTTGGGGAAAAGCTCATGCAACATCATGAAATGATGACCTCTGTACCACTGCTGTGATTTATACTGTAGGACCCTTTGGCTGAAGTGATACCACTGAGTGTTAAGGATTTTTTAATAGACATTCCAAGGAGAGGTGGATGATTTGGTTGCTACTAAATCTAAATTGCTACTCTACTCCTGAGGGTACTTATAATGCCCATGCTAACCCCTTCAATCTGTGTGCGTCCAGTTTGCTTGGGAAGTAGGAAAATGATGGGAAAAGTTCAAAGAGGAACTGCCCCTGTTCTTTGCCTTCCCAGGAAACGACCAGCATGACTTACCCCTGGTCTTGGAGGATTCTTCTTTGCTTGAAATGTTTGAAAAGAGTGAACATTTCCTGCATGGTGAGACAAGGTTCCCGGGAGCTGTAGGCTATCGGCAGTAGCTGCATGGTCACAGTCCTCCAGACTGTCGGAATAAGCCCTTCAGGCCCCAGTACCTCGGAGGCTTCCTCAGCACTCCAGAAACTGCCAACCTACTTTTGTTAGCCTTCACAAGGACCTTTGTACCCTCTTCTACTTTTTCCATCAGAGAATCTCCCAGCAGTGCTGCTGCAATAACCACTACTGAAGTTAATTCTAGATTTTGAGGATCTTTGCACACAAAGAGCAGAATTTTTGCACCAGTGTGGGGTATCATGCTGATGTGACGAGGCTGCTGCTTGATGAGGAACATTCCTGCCCACCCCTTGCCCTTATCCGCGTGCTCCCTCGTGGCCCCTCTCGCCTGGTGATTCACCAGCAGCGGCTGCAGCTTAGAGGATGAGACAGATTGTTATGGAAATAAAAGGAGCAGGTTTTACAGGGCTTTTATTGCCAGCCTGGGAAGTACAATATTACATAAATAAAAATCATTATGGTTATGACAGCTCTGTAGTCTCTGGAAAATAAATAATACTTTGCACTTACGTAGTGTCTTTCATCCAGGAACCTCCGAGCTCTTAGCTCACATTAACAAAGTCTCCCAGTGTCCATAGTAGGAAGGTAAATACAGCCTCTCCGTTATCAGCTGAGCATACCAAGTGCAGGAGAGGTAACTTAGCACCTTCAGTGCAGGGAGGACAAGACAGGTGAAGAGCAGCCCGGGTTACTGCAGCTCTTCCACTGAGCTGACTCGGACAGGTCATCTCATGTCCTCAGCATCTCCATTGTTAGGTCCATGGGGTGGGATCTCACTCATCCCTTTCTCCATGAGGTGGCTGGGGTTCATGGCTGGTGCTGAGAAGACACCAGGAGATGCTCCACAACACATTTATTGACTTGTTCATGCTAAGAGCAAGCCATGCAGCTGTGATAAACCCTTTGGGCTCATGTGCTCTGCTAGATAAGTGATGCTCCCTTTCTTACAACTTACACTCCAGCATTGCTAAAACACTGCTACAAGTAGAGGGTGAAGCAGCAGTGTAAGAAGTGGCATGAAGTGTCTTGGGTGGTGGGTGAGTTCCTTGATGTTGGGTTGCACTAGGGCATGTTGAAGTTGTCTGCTGTACTTGGTTCTCTTTATTTGCAGAGAACTTCATTTTGCTCATTGAAATGGCACTGGGTGGATATGAGAGACTTGCAGAGCTTTTCAGAGTGTCCTTGATCAGGTTTGAAGTACTGCACTGATGGGTGTTCTGTAAAGATGCTTAGCCAGGGGTTTTTTCTTCCAGCAGGTCCTCATTTTAGACACCCACGTCTGTCTCGCCCTGACCACGAGCACTGTGCTGCCTCCTGTAGCTCAGGTCGCTAATTGCCTCTCCTCTGTTTCACAGCAGGGTTACCATCCGTTGCCTCATGAAGCTGAAATCGCACACACCAAAAAGCTGTTCAGAAGGAGGAGGAATGACCGGAGGTAGGTTAAACATCTTTTTGAATATATTGTTTTTATCTTCTCTTCCTCACTGCACATCAGTCTCCTGGAATGTCTTTGGACAATGTTGACCTTTAGCAGCTGGCACTGTTGGGTAGGTTCATAATCCTTCAGTTGAACATTAGTGCTCTGGGACTGCAATGTTTGTCCATCCCATTACTTGGTCTTTAAAATTTTGGGTATGTTCTATATTGCTTGAGAGCTGAGACCATCCAGCAAGTTGGGGCAACAGCACTTTGGGTGCTGGAACCTGGAGCAGCCCTAACATCCAGCTGCCCTCGGGCCAGATCCCCTCTAGTTCATTAGAAGAGGCAACTGCCAAGATATTTCCCATAAAAGCTTTGAGTTCCAGGAATTTACTTCCTCTCCTTTGGTTAAAAAGTGGAATTCGCTGACTTTCGGTGCCTGCTGCAAAATGTGTTTGGTTGCAAGGGGTTGGCAGTAAGGATCAGACCTTTTCGTGGGAAGGAGTCTGCGTGCTAAGTAACCAGCCAGCTGAGCTCCTGTGGAATGGGTGATTTTAAATCTACTGAGTTAATTTAATTGTGCAAATTGTATACTTAATTGGATAAATTATGCATTTAATTATATGAGGGCATCTAGAGTCCTGCATAGGAATTGTGCTTGTGGTTAAATTTGAAAATAAGTGAAGAATCAGGCAATTGCTCATGCAGCTCTCCTCTGCGTGCACGTTCTTACGCTGCGGCTGCGGCTGCAAAGCCAAGACACTGAGGCCTGTCTGAGACCAGGAGCTTGCAGGGTTAAAGTAATTTATCCAGAGAAAGAGTGGCCAATGTTTTCTTCAAGAATAAGCTGAAAACTGGGTGTCTGAGCTCTGGTGCCTCACTGGGCATCAGATGATGCCTGATTTTTCAAGGCAGTTTTGCAAAGAGCTGCCCAGGAACCGTGGGGTCTGGGATGCGATCACAGAGCCATCACTTTTGAAGCACCAACAGCTTTCGAAAAGCCACGATACAGTTAACTCTGCGTTGGTTTTCCTGAGCTTGAGCAACTGAAAAACAGCTGAAAGAAGTTTGCTGCAATGCTCAAGCAGCATTCCTCTGTGGGCAGAGACCAGGCATGGCAAGCTGGTCCCCACTGCAAATTTCCCCTCGGGCTTAGAGCAAAACTCTGTTTTTCAGTTTAATGTGTCATTCCTGTAATTTGGATAGTTATGATGTAGTACTTGATCACAAGCCTCTGTCTGGTTTCACTTGCTTTCATGTCACCATCCTTGAGGGTTTTACAGTTTCTTTGCCTTCAGTCTAACGGTCTCGCGGGGATAAATAGGACCAAGTGCCAAAAATGGAGGGTGTTTGAGTAATCCCTGCAGAATATGCTCGCTAAGGTACTATTATGCTGCTATTGTGAAGTGGTGATGGCAAGCCAGGAAGAAAATCAGACGGGGCTGGTGTTGGCTATCGATCATGCGTCTGTGGCCTTGTGGTTAGTCAGCGACAAATTCCGTTTCCATCCTCTTTTGGGCTCCTTTCTTTTTCCCTGTACCCAATTTAAAATACCATTTGGTGTTGTGATTTAGGGGGGGAAAAGTCCCTCGGTTCAGCGGAGGAACGCGCTGAACAGCAAGTTTCGTTCTGCCTGTGTTGCAAGCTGGGGTTGGGTGAGGTTCGCCCGCGCGCTGCGCTGCGGAGCTCCAGGCTTCAGCGCTGCCCGGATTGCAACGTGGACAGGACCTCGGTCTTCCCACCCTGTCTGCCTCGCCTCAAAATGGGTCTTTTCTGGCCGTCTGAAGGCAGAATGTCTTTAAGCTGAAGGGGAAGATGTGAGCGGAGCAGCAGGATCTCCTGTCTCGTGCTCCGAGCAAGCGGAAATTCAGCATCATGAGCAGCTGCAGCCCGAACTGCAACGCACAGACGTGGTGCTTAGAATCATTATAGTTGGAAATGACCTTCAA